>JARYGA010009539.1:0-41732 GCA_030545235.1 Helianthus tuberosus
AAAAATAAATCTTACTATTTTTTCGGGTTTGAGTTAAAAAGATGTGCGGTTCGGATAAAACGTGTATTTTTTTTTGTTAAAAATAAAAATTAATACCATACCTAGATATCGTCTCGTTACCTGTCCCAAATGATTTAGGGTTCCGAGTTTACCTATCGGTGTCTAGTCCAACACATGAGTTAAAACGCATTTAATGACATGCACGATGGTGATCTCATTGTTGTAGCTACCACCTCGATCCAACCAGCACTAGTGAGCACTAGTGAGCACTAGTGCTCTAGTGGTGGCCACGAGTATTTAAGTTCCACCTATGGTGGCCCGGGTGAGTTTTACCCTCCAGGTCTGAAGTTCGACTCTCGGTGACAGAGGTTTCTCATTTAGGGGTTTAAATTGGCGATCTATTATACGAGGGGGCTCTCTAGCAAAGACCCGATTAAGACAACGCATGTTAGACCTCCCGACAAAAAAACTACCACCTCGATCCCCTATATATAGAAGCACCACAAACTTTTGGCTCTTATATCATTTGTAAATACTTGTAACAAAGACACTGATGGCATCCTCTCTCACAGGAGTCGATGTTGGGACGATCAGAAAAGCCCAACGAGCCGAAGGTCCGGCCACCATCCTCGCGGTCGGCACTGCCACTCCGTCCCATTGTGTTTATCAGGCCGACTATCCTGACTACTATTTCCGTATCACCAAGAGTGAACACATGGTTGATCTCAAACAGAAGTTTCAGCGCATGTGTACGTAATTCCTTTGTAGGTCTTTTTATAATTTATATATATTATTATTATCACACTCAAAGACTATACGTACAATTAGAAACTTTGTTTATTTACAGGTGATAACTCAATGATAAGAAAACGACACATGCACATTACCGAAGAGTTTTTAAAACGAAACCCTAATATGTGCGAGCACATGGCTCCATCATTGGATGCTCGTCAAGATGTGGTGGTTGTTGAAGTCCCAAAGCTTGGAAAAGAAGCAGCCACCAAGGCCATCAAAGAATGGGGATACCCGAAATCAACGATCACGCACCTCGTGTTTTGCACGACATCCGGTGTCGACATGCCTGGAGCTGACTACCAGCTCACCAAACTCCTCGGGCTTCGACCTTCGGTACAACGTTTCATGTTGTACCAGCAAGGTTGTTTTGCTGGTGGCACGGTCCTTCGTCTTGCGAAGGACCTTGCTGAGAACAACAAGGGCGCTCGCGTCCTTGTTGTTTGCTCGGAGATCACTGCAGTCACGTTTCGTGGTCCCAGTGAGTTGCACCTAGACTCACTAGTGGGCCAAGCTCTTTTCGGGGACGGGGCTGCAGCGGTCGTCGTTGGTTCAGATCCCGACTTGGATGTAGAGCGGCCATTATTTGAAATGGTGTCGGCCGCTCAAACCATTTTGCCTGAGTCCGAAGGGGCGATTGATGGACACTTAAGGGAGGCAGGGCTGACGTTTCACTTACTCAAGGATGTTCCTGGGTTGATTGCTAACAACATAAAGAAAGCCCTTACACATGCATTTTCTCCACTGGGTATAGATGACTGGAACGCGATCTTTTGGATCGCGCATCCAGGTGGTCCAGCTATACTGGACCAGGTTGAGCTCAAGCTTGGGCTCGAAGAACAAAAGATGAGGGCGACTAGACACGTGCTAAGTGAATATGGTAACATGTCTAGCGCGTGTGTATTATTCATCCTTGACGAGATGAGGAAGAAGTCGACCGAGGAAGGGAAGACCACTACCGGTGAAGGTTTGGACTGGGGTGTTCTATTTGGGTTCGGACCGGGTCTTACGGTTGAGACGGTGGTTCTTCATAGCCTTCCGATCACCGTGCCTACTTCTACGACATAAGATCGGTTGATCTACCCAAATTTTATATTCACATGATAGTTACTAGTTAGGTTGTCTTTCCATATGAATAAAGTGTATTTCTTTGTTTTCCCTTATTGTTTGACTTTGACCCTTTACATTAGCTAAAAAAAAAAGTAGCTAAAAGCCTAAAAATAACACCTCAAATGCATCTTATGATACATTGACATGAAAATTAAAAATCAAATCATTCTTTACAGATAGGATGAATAACCTCAGAAGTGCAATTTTTGAGAAAATTACAAAGATAATCTATCAAGGAAAATTAACAGAATAGTTATTGACTTTTAGTTTTTTTTTTTTTGAACCACAAACAACAACTTTATTCATCACCCAAAATTCGTAATTACAAAACTGGTTAGTAAATTACTAAGTCAACCACCTATTACAATATTCCCTATAGAATCAAAAATTTAGGATCTAAACACAATAAAAATATAAAAAAGTAACAAACTCAACTTAAAAACTCAAAATTCACCCATTTCCTCCAATCCAAATTTGTTTGCTTTGCTCTGTGTTTAATCCATAGAAAAGTATTCGTCTGTATTTTCCCAAAGATCCCATCTATACTCGCTCGCTTCCCATTGAAAATTCCTTCATTCCTTATTTGTTTGCTTTGCTCTGTGTTTAATCCATAGAAAAGTATTCGTCTGCATTTTCCCAAAGATCCCATCTATACTCGCTCGCTTCCCATTGAAAATTCCTTCATTCCTTGCTTTTCACATGCTCCAACAAGCATCCAATATTATGGTTTGAACATATTTTCTTTTTGGTTATTCGATAAACTGTATTTCCTAAGATTTCAACAAATCTTTCATAGAAAAAATAAAAATCAGTTGGACTCTGCACCACGAACTCACCTTATTCCACAAAACCGCTGCTACAAAACACCCCGTAAATAGGTGATATGTGTCTTCTTCTCGGTCACATAGTTTACATATTGGCGAACTTGAAAGCATACTTCTTTTCTTTAACCCGGTCAATCTTGATATTCGGTCTTGGATTCCTTACCGCCCAAATATATTGACTTTTAGTTATACAACAACGTTAACAAGTATACAAAAATTCATGTCTTGTTGCTTGTGCCAATTCAGCAAAAGAGGTAGGCCAACCTTCCGCCAGAAAATAATAAAACAAATATATCATGTGCGCTCATTGTGGGTTAAGGGAAGAATCGGTTTACCATATTGTGTGGTCTCCTAGTGAAATCTATATGGTGGGCAATCTTTGCTTGGCTTAAACTTGTTTTTCCTTATGGTGTTCATGGTGACCGCGTGGGAGATTTGGAAGGCGCAGAACGAGAAACTCTTTAACAATCATAATGTCCACTTCACAAGCACGACATACGCTATTAATAAAAACTCGTTCTTTTGGATAACGAGGATGGATGGTTAGATTTTAACATCTGAGACGTTATTTTGTAATTTTCAGGTTCCAGTTTCTAGTTGGCTCAGTTTCTATTTTTAATAGAAGTTTCGTCGTTAAAAAAACATTTTTATCGTCCAAAAAAACCCGGCCATCTGTGTACATTCATACATAAAACATGAGGAATTAATAGAAAAAGATTTTGTAAAAATTATGCACATTATAAAACTTTTTTTTTTTTTTTGTAAAATTACAAATCATCAAAATACATATTATTTAATAGTTTCATAAAGTTCAGAGTTTTTTTTATTTAATTCTTAATTTTTAATAAACTTTATTATTTTAAACTTACAATTATTTTTTAAAATATTTTTATATTTTTCATTCTTCTTAAAAAATTAGTTATAGAATTTTTTTTATTACTTTTTGGAGAAAGGTTGGCCTGCCCTAATTGGTCCAAATCGCGATTCCAGCCAGATTCCAGCCAAAAGTTGTACATACTGGCCATATTCCGATCAAAAGTTGTAAGTTCTGACGATTAATTCTGCATACTTATAAAACAGGCCGAGGAAAATTACAACCTATCTACTAAAGAAATTACATATAAAAATGGGTGTGTATATATAAAACTAAAAAAAATATACTTTAAAAATCTCAATATGATAATCCCTAATAACCACTAGTTGGTACCCCAACAACCTACTAGTGTTTAGCGATTGTTACAACCATATATGTGATAGATATATGGTTTGCTTAAATTTAAGCATTCAGAGATCATAATATTAGCTTTGTGATTAATGAAATTACATACATTTGTATGGTTGACAATCAAATGAGATTTAGAATTAGCTTTTGTTATTGTTGATTAAGTTGTATTATATTAATTTTCTTAAATGGCAAAGATATTCAATACCCACCATACACTATAATCTTTCTTCTTTTGACGTGTGTATAGTATAATCTTTCTTCTTTTCACGTGTGTATAAGAGTTCCCTCTCCCTCTGCCAAACCAACTTCTTCACCTAAACATTTACCCTACATTAATCAACAAATTTGGTTTATGAGACAAAATTACTATTCATTTTTTTTACAAACAATTAAGGTTGGTTTACAACTTACAAGTTCATAATGCATCATTTTCTTGCTATATGTCCAACTATACATCAAATCCATATATCCCTCCTCCTATATCCATGCTATTTCTTTCTTCTTTTTTTATTTTATTTTATTTTTTTTTACTTTTAAAGCATTTTGTTTTTATCTTTAGTTTTTAACCCCTTTAGCTTTAGTTTTTCAACCCTTTTAGTTTTGATTATAACCCCAACAATTTTCTACTTTCAATTTTGATCCCCTATATTTTTCATCTTTCAAAAATCTGTCGTTTTACATTTCGGTCTAAGTCTTGCGAGTAAATACGCTGCAACATGTGTGTGTGGTTCAACATTTTATGTCTATTTTTTTGGTGTTTTAACGGTCCTGTTACAACTCACTAGTGTTAAACAGACTTAGTTATTCTTTTCTATATTTTACGTTTCGGTCTAATTTTTGCGAGTTAACACGCCTTCAACATTTTTGCTTTTACTTTTTTTTATTGGCCCCGCCGCAAAGCGCGGGTCCTTAATACCAGTTTTATAATAAGAAAGAACCGCTTAAAAATTAAAATAGTACCAAGAAAAATCAATAAAAGTGCATTAATGAAGGACGAGAAACCATGTATGCATTAGTACATGAAAATTTAGAGACGAAAAGGAGCTCACAAATTTAGTATAGTCCTCTCACATACGTGAGTACTGTGGTTTACTTTAGGATATATAAATTGAAGGATTTTATAGGTTCACTGGTCTACGTGAGTTTTACGGGTGATTTAACACAAACATATAATATATATTGGCATCGAAACCCATGTAGATCATCATTTTTGTTCTAGGCCTTTCCAAACTTAGGCTTCACGTCTAAGAGTCGCCCGATAGATACCTTCTGGACCAAATATTAAAACACCAAACAAAACTTTAGAATGAAAAAGTAACATAAAGCATTGATGAAGCTTGTCGGAACTAAATCACAACATACCACTATATTTTGTGCTTGAATGTATGAAAACTCATGGTGTATCAACTTAAAATTAGATTTATATACGCTAAAATATATTATATATAATAAACATGTTAAATAAGGGCTTATGTGGCATTATATAAGAGCAAGGAAAATGATGTGGCATTTGCTAAGACCATCTACATTTTGGTTTTGGCTCCAAAATTCGGGTCATAAAAATTTGTGTATATGGGCTATCGCGGGATCTGTTTCCTTTAATTTTGACCCGACTTCATTTGTACGACATCTGCGTTTCTTTTCCAAAACCCTAGAGAGCCTCCATCTCCATCTCCATTCCAAGCAACTGATCATCTCTTCACATGTCAATATTTGTGCGTGGATCTTAATCATATCGCCTCTTCTTCCTACGTCTCATTTTCTCTAAAACCTGAATCTTCATCATCGCATAATCACTGTTACCACCACAAACTTGGATTATCTTCTTATTTTTGGTGTTGGAGACAACCGACATAAACCCTAAGTTAAGGGTTCTTATGATTGGAACAAAATGGAAAGAGCTTTGTTTGAGAGGTATGTTATTTTGGTTTGATTTGCATTTTCGTTACATAATTAGGTTAAATTTGTTAGTTTAGCTGTTGATTTTGACTCTTATTGAATCTCATCTGTTTTTAGGTTTTTTTTTTATCTGAGGGCTACGTTTTTGGTTTTGATTATGATTGAATCTCATATAGCACTCAATTTTACGGCATATCATCATCATCGTCATGGTTATATACATCTTCTTAAGGCTCCATTGGTTGTTTTTTTAGCATTTTGGTTATTTGTTACGAATGCAGGTATAAGTCTCTCAAAGACCTAAAAGATGTGACATTGAAGGGTCACATTGATTTCAGAGACATGGCTTCCGGGTTGTTTTGCTTATATCTGATCTAATGTTGTTCGGGTATATTGAAGTTAGTAAGTTTTAGATGATATTTAAGTTTTTTGAAAGTTAACTTATTTTGGAGGGAAACTAATAATTTGAATCCTGATATGTAGTAGTTTTTTGTGATTTGTTGATTTTTTTTGTTGTAATTATTGTAAATGATTATCGATTTTTAGGTGTTGGGAACTTTTATAGCATTTCATTATGTTTTTTTAATACCATTTTGAGAATTGTTGGATCCTATGTTATAACCATCAACTTCAATATCTTGGGACTACATGAACTAATATTGTGTTTTTATTATTCATCTCATGTGTGTAGTATGGAGCAACAAGGATGGATATTGATCTTGCTGGCTAACGGTTCTGGGAGCGAAAAGGAGATCAAAAGGCCATCGTATGGCTTCATTATCGTACATGGGTAAGTTAAATCTCCTTCTGATTATGTTTGGAATTCATTAAACTTAATTCTGCATATAGGGTTCTTGGTAATTAGACTTGGCGATTCATTTGTTTGAGTAATAAATGGTGATGTTTTCTGATTGACATCTTAATTATCAGGAAATTTGAGATGAATCTGATTGATGAACAAAATCTCAGTTTACAGCAATTTGTAGAATCCTTAACCCTCTGTTTTCTTGATGTGGACTGTAAAAAAAAGTCACAAATCCGGGTTGGTTTTGTTGAGTATTCTTGATTTGTGTTGTCAAAACAGTCACAATTAATTTTGTTAATTTACTATTTTAATAAATTTCTTGATGTGGGTTCATTGCAGATTGAGAATAAAGTTCATGATTACATGAACTCACAAGCCAAATTCGAAGACAAGATGTGGGCGATTCTGAATGTCTGGCTGATTGAAGATCAACTATGGATAATCTTTCTAGAGTCACTCACATGATGAAAGATGTTGACATCGACATCCAGGTACTACTAATTAGAAAATAATTTTCTTATTAAACATGTCAGTCCATCTTATCTTTGTTTTGTTTATTGATATGTCTCTATCTGAGCTACATATTAAACATGTCAAATGGATAGTAACAAAGACAGGTTTGTTGACTTCATGGAATTTGTTGCAGCCACTCTTCATGTTCATCAGTTGGAAGATCAAGACTCGGAAAAATGGCTACATTTATCACAGTCGGCTTTTGAGAAATTTGATGTTGACGGGGATGGATATATAACTCCAGAGGAGCTTAGAATGGTAAGCCATTGCTTTTCGCTTTTCGTTTACACGTAGGGGTGTAATATACATTTTTGTTTTTTAGTAAATTTTAATATTTAATATATTAATTTGCTGAAAAAAATAAAAAAAAAAACTAACAAAATTCGGGTTGAACGGGTCGTGTTCGGGTTCATATGTATGACACGATTAATTTTCAGGTTCGGGTTCGTCTAAAATTTTCGGGCTCGGGTTGAACCTGTTAACCCGTAAACACGACCCGTTTAGCATCCCTATTTACACGTTTGAATAATAATAGTCATGAACGAGCGTGTACTTACAGGGGCTTGCGAATGTGTGTTGTGATAATATATTTATGTTGAAGTTGAAGGGAGTTAGTTATGTTGAATCATGTGATTTAATTTGAAGTTGGTTGATTGGAAACAGATTTGGTGATCAGTGGATCAATAAGGAGATGACGACAACGACGATGATGATAAATGTTGAACATATGTTCATGCTTTTAGTTCTGTATGGTTCCTTGATTTTTGCAAAATCCGAGGTTTATATCGTGACAGTTGAAGGAGAGCCAGTGATAAGTTATAGGGGTGGCATTGATGGTTTTGAAGCTACTCCTGTTGAATCTGATCAGAAACTTGATGTCACTAGGTCGTTCTTATAACCGATCATCCTTTTGTTTTGTAAGTATTGTTATGATTTAAACATGAAACGTATTGCGGGTGGTGGTCCATTGGCAAAGGTCTTGGGTTCAACTCTCACAGACGACATGAATAAAAGAAATTTGTCGCTAAAAAAAGAAGATTTGGATTAATTCAATCTAGATGATCTTTCAAGGTCCTTTGAGATGAAAAAAAACCCTATTAATGCACACCATCTAAATAAATAAATAAATAAATAAGAAATAAATCAATTTGTTTCTAACAAGAAGAAAAACGTTTCATAAAAGCATGGAAGACTCCTGTTTGGTCAAAAGTAACCATCAGTTATGCTGCTGTAACATGTGCAAGAACATGACTGTTCAAATCTAACTCAGGCTGCACAAATTATGTGCTTAACACACATAACCTTCTAAAAATGGTTTTATTTTATATATATCACTGACTCCCTGAGTCTTTTAATATTATTTATATTTAGATGTTGATTTCACTAGCCATTATTGATTGACCTTTGTATGTCCCATATGTCGAAAAATGAATCTATTATATTTATAATCACATAAAATTATTTGATTATTAGTTAAAAATGTAAATCTTTTCGATTTTACTTTCATCTGCTATAAATGGTAAACTCTTCGCCTTATTACTCAATGCCAAATTAACCATCTATGTTTATGTAACTTTGTAGTCCTTCATCTTCGAATAAGCATCAGTATTTTGCTGATACTTTGGACTTTTCTAAGAGTGTTCAAGAAGAGGAAGACATCAGTGAAGAGTTTATTATCAAGAAAGAGCCTTCCTTCCACCATAAAGACACTATATCAGTTAAAGTTGGTACTGCAATTCCTGATCAAAAGTCCAACAGCCTACGATCGAAGCACTCTGCTACAGAACAGCGTAGAAGAAGCAAAATCAATGACATATATGTTTGTCTAACCCCAATTAGCCACTTGAATGCGTTAAATGTCAAAATGAGTGTGTCGAGCAGGATGTATAACGGGTCAAAACGGGTAGTTTTGTATGTAACGCACTTGTAGTACACAATACACTACTTCTAACCTATCAAGTGACCTGCCCCGTCTATTATAGCACCTCTACTAAACAGTATTTATGCCAATATCACAAGTGACTCTTTCAATGATATTACACTACCAACTAAAATTCTTTTGCTCCTTGTGCAGATTTTCAAAGTTGATAGGAATCATCCCTCATGGCGATTAAAAGAGAGACAAGGCATCCTTTTTGTTGGAGGTATTATACTAGACCAACTAGTGGTCAAACGAGCCAAGCGGCTCGTGAACTGCTAGAGATCGGCTTGAGAAAAAGCTCAAAATGAGCGGCTCGCGAGCTGCTGGAAATAATTTGTGTGTCAAATATGCTTACAAAAATTATTTTAAGAAGGTTACATAAGTTAAAATTACACTTTAGACAACTTTAACCTTTTTTTTAAATCTAATTTTACCATGTTTTCGAAATAGAGCACAATCTGAATTGACCCGTTCATAAGTGACCGCGTTTAAAATCCCACCTCTATTTTGTCGTTACATGATTTTTTCTCAAATATTAATAATATATTTATACTCGCGCAGATTTTGTTTGTGATCTCAAAGCCTGATGTATTCAAAAGCCATACAGTCAAAACGGGATGCACAATATTGTGAGTTCTCAATAAGTTTACTTTCATCCAACATCTCTCCTTTTCAAGTTAGCACAATCTGAATTGACCCGTTCATAAGTGACCGCGTTTAAAATCCCACCTCTATTTTGTCGTTACATGATTTTTTTCTCAAATATTAATAATATATTTATACTCGCGCAGATTTTGTTTGTGATCTCAAAGCCTGATGTATTCAAAAGCCATATAGTCAAAGCGGGATGCACAATATTGTGAGTTCTCAATAAGTTTACTTTCATCCAACATCTCTCCTTTTCAAGTTAGCACATTGATAACAAAAAAGCGATAATTTTTCTAGGCTTTTGTGGTTTGTGTAAATTAAGTGTACACGATAGATTAACTTTATCAACTGGCATTTTTTAGTGATTAAAATAAAATATAAAACTTACTACATGAATTTAATCTTGATCTTCATGACTAACTATTGCTTTGTTAATTGTATAATGACATCCAGTTTAACCAAATTTTAAGGTTCTACTCATTTGACCCCGTTAGACACAAAATATAGTCCAAAATTCCAAATCGACCAGTTTTCTCATAAATGGGTCAAAATTACCACCTCTAGGGTGTAAGCCATGCTTTTTGAATATCCAGATATTATTTTCATATACTTTAACTTAATTAATGAATCAGAAGAGTAGTTTAATTGAAATTGTTATTAATTTTCCTTCAACTTGAGGATACGTTTGCCGATATGCGTCTTATGCCATCCCCCCATCTGGTGAATTTGATTCTGATTCTCATGGTACGCATTTTCTAACTTACATCAATACAATTAATGAAAGTATATAAATGATAATAAGCCAAGGTAATTAACCAATTCTCTTTATGTATAGGTTGTCCACATAAACACGTATGTGATCTGTGTTATAAATCAAACTAACTCTAATTGTAAGTAATATAAATCGCAAACCGTTAACTGATTTAAGCTTATGTCATGATTGAAATGGTAGATTTTGTTAGTTTTTTTTTATAATTAGTTCAAATAAAATTAGGCAAAATGGGTAAAACGAAGAAATTCCATCATAGGAAGAACTCATGGCCTGCTCAAGAATTTGTGAATAGAACTACTCTACAACCGGTGAGTTTTTCATAACAAGTTTATGTTTTTTATTTTATTTAATGAGTTCTCCTATAAACATCTCACCTTTAACTTATACTTGTATGATGTCAATAATTTATACATCTCTAATGACTTATGTTTTGAATTCAGATTTCTATATCCCGAGATGGTGGGAGTAAAAAAATATGCATCAGTATTATCTCGTTGGTCAACACAGCTTGACAAGGTATGTGTTCGCTTTTTTTTTGTAGAGCCCTAACGATATTTACCTTTGTTTGGTTCATGGTTTCTGTTTGCAGCAAGGGTGGTTTTCGATTGACTTTTTTTCGCTAAATGTTGCATATTTCCAATGATTAATTTCAAGAGTATGTTTGTTTATACATCATATAACGCTTACCTTTTTGTTATGTATGTATGCATATATCAAAATATGTGATGTATGTGGGATTTGAAAATAATATTAGGGGTTCTGGGGTAGACAGTGGATGTATAAGGCTTACTTCTTTGTAATTTTGGTTTAGATTAACCTGTAGTTTAGTGTAGAAATAGAATTAATGATTTGTATACCTTAAAATCAACCTTTAAAAGTCAGCTCTCTTATTTTTGGGTTTTTAATTTTCTACTTGATTACAATATTATGGGCTTGGGTACAAAGTTTTTTATAGTAAAAGAAGTTTACAACACAATATGTGCTGAAGCCAAGTCAGTGTTACATTTGATTCAATATTTTACTCATAGGTATGGTTTGATTTTAATTTTAAATAGAAATGAATAAGTGTGTTGAAATTTTTTATTAATGTAATTTAAAATTTTCTACCCGGGTGTCTACCCGGGTGATAACCTAGTATACATATAAGTTTCCTAATATGCAGTTGCCATCCCATTCCAATTTAAGGAGACATTTGTAAACATCATTTAGCTGAATTTGTAATACACTTATAATAATAAAAAAACTTTGAAGACATTCATTCACCTGGAAGCTGAACACAAACTGTCACGCTTTCTTGCTCACGCCCATATTTGGGTGAGACTGCAGCTTCTCATACATAGCGCGAGCTTCATTGGATCTGTCACCACAGGAAACAATTAAATATCTGATTCTGACAAAAATATATAAAATAACAATGAGTAAAATGCCAATTTTTTCCCTGAGGTTTGGCTAGTTTTGCGACTTTCATCCAAATGTTTGTTTTTCCGCATCTGGATCCAAAAGGTTTCATATCTTGCCATTTTCATCCGGCTTATTAACTTCATCCATTTTTCTCTGTTAAGTTAAGGGTACTTCCCTTTTTTTGTTAACTTAAAGGGAAATTCGGTCTTTTTCAGTGAAAAAAACCGAATTGCCCTTTAAGTTAACAAAAAAGACGGAATTACCCCCGACTTAACAGAGAAAAAGGATGGAGTTAATGAGCCGGATGGAAATGGAAAGTTTTGAAACCTTTTGGATCCAAATGTGGAAAAACAAACCTCAGGGACTAAAGTCGAAAAACTGGCCAAATCTCAGAGAAAAAAGTGGCATTTTACTCAATAACAATTATGATTTGAAATTTCCCATATTAGTTGGAATGTTACTATAACAACCCTCTAAAATATTTTTTCAACACCCTAAAAATAATTAGAATGTCCCAATATATCCTAAAATACACCCCGTAGGCGAAAACGGGCCCTGAATACCTTTATTTCTATTAAAATTAAATAAGAACCAAAAAAATAATGGGTCTTTGGCGGGCCACGTAAGACCACCCCTTGGTCTACGCGGGGAGCGACAGCCCGTCTACGAAACCTCACCCAGAGCCGACACATGGCACAATCGTGTCGAGGCTAAAGGTGATGACCAGTCATAGCTAGACCCTACAAGCCTAGGTCGCGGGCCACGTAAGCCCCCGCTTAATCTTACGCGGGGCGTGAGGGACTCGAAATCAGCTCCTATAAATTGGGAGCTTAGGCCTTCAGTCCCAGTCGCTCATTCTCTTTCATTCTCTCGAAATTATGCATAGATAAAGTGATTTTCGAGCATAATACCCCCTAAATAACGAAGTTCTGCATCGTTGTAATATCATAACCCCCGGTTACGTATTAGATACGCTGCCCGATTGATCCAGGGTTCCATAACGGCTGTCGTGGTTCTGCCCTACGTAGTCGTTGTAATACTGTCTCGGGGAGGGTATTACTAATGTAAATATTGGGTTATTATAATAACACGTGTGCATTTGTGTAATTTATAGGTAATCATCAGGAAATCCCTAAAGAAAATCTAAGACAATAATGTGAGTAATCTCCTTTTTGCAAACTGTTTTTACAAAACCTCATATGATTAACATTATATTAAACAGTGATTGAGTATTTGTATTCTACAATTATCGTCGGTATGTTGGGGTTTTGTATATAAAAATTGTTACTACATTGTGAGTAGTAACATCACCACAAATCGGGTTGACAATACCGTGGGTGGTAATTAAAGTAGATGGAAACAAATGTAATTACGTGACCGCCCTCAATACTGTACAATGGCTTTACTTAACTTGATTAAACTGAGATTCACTCACCAGTATTTACCACTGATAAAATGTTTTTAAACGCGTTTCAGGTAACAAAATGTGAAAGCCAAATAGAAGCCAGCTGGACAGCACTGAAGGCTTGGAAAAGTGGCTATAAAGTTACCTAAAATAAAGAGATGTTTTATTTAAATAAAATAGGGTTTATCCCTATAAAAATGTGTGTACTTGAAACTTGGGATTTTCCCATGTATTTAATATATTAAAAGCGTGGTATTTTACTCTGATAAAATATTTCCTAACTACGGTCCTGATGTAATTTCCGCTGACAAAATGATAAAAACCTGGATACCACCGAAACTGGCCGCGGCCACCCATTTTCAGGACAGATAGGGGACGGGGGTTGCGACAGAAGGTGGTATCAGAGCTAAGCCACTAATTCAGCCACAGAAGTGTTCTGCTGACACCAAGATATTATTCAAATTGTTAGGAAATTTATTACGGAAATACGAGCATATCTGTATTTTATTGTTATGTGTTATTTGACTATTTGTTAGTTTACAGTATGAGCGACCAAGGACCCTCCGACGCCTATCGTCAGTTGTCCAGCTCACCTCAAAACGAAGGTACCTCTTCACAGCCTGCCCTCTCAGGGTATTCAGCTGACAATGAAGATCGGATATTCGTGTTTAAGGCTCAGTCTGAAGAGCCATTCCCTCATAAAAAGATAGGATGGTTCAGTAGGGGAGCACATGAGCGCAAGAAGAGAATGAAAAAGTTACACCAACAACGAGTGTTAGCAGCCGCTAAGAGAGAGACAGATGCTCACACCCAAGATATGCTTAATAGGAGTTTAGCAAACTTCCATATCCTAGCAACCACAGCTGCCGACCCAAACCTGGAGCAACTCATAGCCCCTCAACCATTACCCTTGTTTCCCACACAACCAATGGAGATTGAAGTCAACCCAGAAAACCAAATCCCAGCACCAGCTTTTGACCCCACTAAGATACCTAGAGTACCAGCACCCAATCCCTTAGACCCAAACTACGACCCGTGGTTTGATGATCATAGGGATTATCAGCAACGCTACCCAATACCAGGAGAACCCATGCCAAACCTAGCTGCTTACCCAGGTCTGGACCCTCTAGATCCCTATTATGATAATGATGAATACATTAGGGAAATCTTAGAGAATCCATATCCTCAGGAAGAACCCATGCCACAGTACCTAGATCCAGTACCAGCACCTGCACCGCCAATGAGTGCAGAGAATGTGCAAGAACTCCGAACCTTTGGTGAGGAGATTTTAGAAAATAGCGAGAGGATGAGACAGGTTGGAGAACGACTCGTCTGGAAGTACGACGAGCGTAATATGGAGTTCTGGATGAACCCATATCAGTGATGGTGGTAATAATATAATAATAAAATAATAATAATAATAATATGTGTGTATGAAAACAAATTTATATAATAATAATAATATATCTATCGTAGTATAGACCACTTTGTGGTTAGTGATGCATATTAGTATTGTAATTTTAAATTCCAGTTCTAGTGTGTATTAGATGCATACTATATAAGAAAGAGTAAGTCGCAATGTTCGGCGTTTTTTATCAATATGTGTTATGTGATTGTTTGCATTAATTATTATTTCGTAATATTAATAATTGGTAAATGTTTAAAACTCAGATGGACAATGAAGTGAACCATGAAAACCAGAATAACGATAACCAGAGTAACAATAACCCGTATAACGAAAACCCGAACAACAACAATAATGGAAATCAATTGGATAATAGTGCCATCCAACACATAGTGGCACAAGGGATTATAGATGCAATGACATTTATTATTCAAACGGTTAAGGAAGCTGATAATAAAAGTAACCGTGATAGTAAACGACCCACTGAACCTGAACACAGCGTAAACAATGGACCCATACTTCAAGTGCCCATTCCCAAAAGAAGAAGAACCATGTCTTATGGTTGTTCTTATAAAGAATTATGGTCTTGTAAACCAATGGAATTCTCGGGCAATGAAGGGGCCGTTGCAGCTCTACGCTCGATAGAAAAGACTGAAGCAGTCTTAAAAATAAGCAAGTGTGCGGAAGAGGATAAGATAATGTTTGCTTCCAATCTGTTTAAGAATTCAGCTCTAGAATGCTGGAATACTATCCTCTAGTATAGGGGAAGTGATAGGGCTTACAATATGGAATGGTGGAAAGAAAAATCTACCTCCCAATGAAAAGGAACAGATAGCGAATAAATTCCTAAACCTTAGGATGACTAGAGTGGATAGTAAGGGGTACACTACATTATTCTTTGAATATGCTAGAATAGTGCCAACCCTTGCATCACCTGAACCGGTATTAATCTCCCGTTATATCTAGGGATTAATCAGTGAAATTAGGCATGTAGTCAAGGCAGCTAGACCTCAAACTATAGAAGAAGCTGTAGAACTAGCAAACACCTTGACTGATGAATTAGTACGTACACGAGAAGAGGATCAGAGGAGAAACCTAGCTCAAAGGCTTACCCAAGAATTTCGTTACGGAAATTCCAACCGTGGGAAAAATGTAGGTTCTACCTCTACACCGTACTGCAAGGCTTGTAAGAAGAAGTATTTAGGAAGATGCTCCACTTACTGCAATTTCTACAAGATACCAGGACACAAGGAAGAAGATTGTAGGAAGAAACCAAATAATGGAATGTGCTTCAACTGTGAAGAAAAAGGTCATATCAAGCCAAACTGTCCAAAACTAGCTCCAGCCCCCAACACTAAGAATAATAAAAATGCTAGAGCATTTGTTCTGACTGCAGAAGAAGCAAAGATGATCCCGGATGTGATCGCCGGTACGTTTTTAGTTAATGATGTTTTTGCTAAGGTATTGTTTGACTCTGGTGCAAACCAAAGTTTTATTAATACTTCATTTTGCAAACTTCTCAATCAACCATTAACTAAACTTCCACAAGAATGTCTAGTAGAGACAGCAAATGGGGAAACCATTAAGATTTCTGAAATCTTGCAGGGAGCAAGAATAGAATTTTTAAATCATTTATTGCAAACCTTTACCCAATGAATCTGGCAGGATTTGATGTTGCATTAGGAATGGATTGGTTAATAGCCAATATAGCCAGTATTTTATGTGATCAAAAGTCAATCCATGTAAATTCACCAAAGGGTGAAAAGATCACAATTAAAGCAGTTAAACCCTCTAGATCCATAAAATTCATCTCTGTAATGAAAACAGCCAGTTATGTAAGAAAAGGATCGTTAGTGTATTTGATTTCCATAATCATTAACACTAAAGGAAAAGAATTAAAAGATATCCCTGTAGTATCTCAATTTTCAGATGTATTTCCAGAAGAGTTACCAGGGCAACCTCCAGATAGAGAAGTTGAATTCAGAATCCATCTGCTACCAGGAACAACACCAATTGCCAAAGCACCTTACCGTTTGGCACCCGCAGAAATGCAGGAATTGAAGAAACAATTAGACGAATTATTGGAGAAAGGATTCATACAGCCAAGTTCATCGCCATGGGGAGCACCGATCTTATTCGTAAAAAAAATACGGATCAATGCGTATGTGCATTGACTACCGCGAATTGAATAAAGTCACGATTAAGAATCGGTACCCACTACCGAGAATCGATGATCTGTTTGATCAATTGCAAGGAGCTCGATTTTTCTCGAAAATCGATTTACGGTCAGGATATCATCAATTAAAGGTACAGGAAGAGGACATTCCTAAAACCGCATTCAGAACAAGGTATGGCCATTATGAATTTACTGTCATGCCATTTGGATTAACCAATGCCCCAGCCGCATTTATGGACATGAAGAACCGAATATGTAAGCCATATTTGGATAAATTCATAATTGTCTTTATAGATGATATTCTCATTTACTCTAAAAGCAAAAAGGAACATGCAGCGCATTTGCACGCACTTCTAAGTTTATTGAGAAAAGAAAAGCTTTATGCTAAATTTTCAAAGTGTGAGTTTTGCTTAGAACAGGTATAGTTTCTTGGACCTTTAGTCAATCATGAAGGAATTCATGTGGATCCTACCAAGATCGAGGCAATTACCAAATGGAAAACCCCTGAGTCACCAACCGAGGTTAGAAGTTTCTTAGGATTGACCGGTTATTATAGAAGGTTTATTCGAGATTTTTCTAGAAAAGCCATCCCCTTAACTAAGTTAACCTGTAAATCCGTTAAGTTTGAATGGGGACCAAAACAAGAAGAAGCTTTTAGAATTCTTAAGCAAAGACTAACCAATGCACCCATACTAGCGTTACCAGAAGGAACTGAAGACTTTATAGTCTATTGTGACGCTTCTAAGTTAGGTTATGGATGTGTGTTAATGCAACGTCAACCCATGATCTAGAATTAGGAGCCATAATTTTTGCCCTTAAAATTTGGAGACATTACCTTTACGGTAGTAAGTTTACCATTTTCACCGACCATAAGAGTTTAAGGTATGTTTTCCGGCAAAAAGAGTTGAATATGAGACAAAGACGCTGGATGGAGATACTTAGTGATTATGATTGCAATATCCAGTACCATGCAGGAAAGGCAAATGTAGTAGCTGATGCTTTAAGTCGAAAGTATCACGAAAAACTAAAAAGAGTACGTTCACTTAAATTAAATCTACAAGTAGATTTAAATGAACGAATTAAAAAGGCACAAGAATCAGTAATCAAGGATGATACTGAAAAGTTGAAAGGAATGATTAAAGAATTAGAATAAGGAACAGATGGAATTTGGAGATTCCATAAGAATAGAATGTGGATACCTAAATTAGGAAACCTACGCCACCGTATATTAGAAGAAGCCCATAAGTCTAAGTATACGATGCATCCTGGAAGCGATAAAATGTATCAAAACTTAAGAAAGAATTTCTGGTGGATAGGAATGAGAAAGGATATAGCAGCATATGTTGCAAAGTGTTTAACCTGTTCACAAGTCAAAGCTGAACACTAGAAACCCTCAGGTTTATTGCAACAATTAGAAATGCCAGTTTGGAAATGGGAATTAATAACAATGGATTTTGTTACCAAATTACCCAAAACAGGAAAAGATAATGATACAATCTGGGTGATTGTAGACAGGCTAACTGTGACAACCCTCATAATTCCATGTATCCGTACAATTTATTAATGATAATTAAAGTGCTTGATGACTGTGCTGAATAACTTAACTGCTTTCTGATTACTGTGTTATACTTACATATGCTTGTTAACATACTAGTAGTGTACATAAAAGTTACTAAATAGTCCGGTATGCTTTTCTGAGTGTTGAAAATTAAAAATGTTACAAAAATATATATACAGGACACTTTACGGATTAATTAAGTAGTTTAACGGAACAGCATCAAACCGAACAACCGGACATTACCCGGAACACCAAAATAATGCTAGAAGCATTGTTTCTATTTTTCTACGCTAGTTAGGGTCCCCGAACACCCTAACACACTATATATTACATAACACACTTAAACCACCCACTAAATCACCTAAACTTCTAACTAGTTAAACTAATTACCATTGCATCCCAACTAAACCAAACCCTTTCCCCCCAACCCGGTTAGGAGACAAGAAGGACACCCCATGATTTTATTTAATTGTTTAAGGGATTGTGTTGGCTCATTTGAACATACTACACAAGGGATAATGAAGGATTAGGAGTTTATAAGTTTAACCTGATGTCATAAGCTCATTCATCACTCCACACTGAAACTCCTCTCTCCTCTCTTCCTTGTTTCGGCCGTGAGCCACCACCACCCTCACCATCACCTTCAAGTCTTCATCATTCCATCTCTAGTGATCCATAGGTGTCATAGTGCATACAACGAAGCTCGGTGTGTTCGAAAGTTGAAGGACCACTCTCATCTTCTTTTATCCACCACATTTCTTCACTTGAACTTCCCTAGTCTTGAACTAGTGGTAAGAACTTAGATCCTTGTATTTTACATGTTGTTTAAGTGGTTAATGATGTGTAGTGATCAAAATGATAAGAACTTTAATGAATCTTATGAAGAAGTCTTGAACATAAACTAACTTAGTAATAAAGTATGGTTAAAAGATGAAGAAATCATGATATTCATAAGATGTGATGCTTGTTGGTTGTTGTTACTCATGTAATTGATATGGATCATCACATGATCTTGCTAGATCATGATTAAAAACATGATCTAGCAAGATGAGAAAGTTAGAAATGTGTAGGATGATGGAATCATCCACACATAAACTATGAACTTGAATAAATAAATGTTTTCTTGTAAAAATAAAGATCAAAGTAGGTTACAATCTTGTAGATCTAAAGATCCATGAGTGGTTTCTCAAAAGAACCAAGTGAAAAATATAAGTTTCATTAAATATTGGACCTTACAAAAACTAATCACATTTTTGGTGGATAAAGTTTTTAAAGAACTAATCACATTTTAAAAAGTAACAAGACTTACTAAGTATGCTAGTAAGTTACTACATATTTTTATAAATTTTCAAGTTCATAAGTTTATAGTTTATGCTTGTTTTTGACAAGTTTGGTAAATAGAGATTGTAGGTTGATGATTGAGAATTGTTTGAATGAATTTTTGAAAAGAAAATGATATGCTAGTAAGCATGGACACCTCCATTTACAAAGGAAACTCTGGCGAAATTTTCTAAAAATCCCAACACTTAGAAAATATTTTTCTAAAACAAGCGTTATGAGTATATTTTATAACTTGCTTTTCGAATATAAACTTCGCCATAATTTTTGTAACCAAACACCAAGTATCGGAGGTTGAATTTCGTAAATAAAATTTGATAAACATATATTTAAAATATATATTGTATACTAAAACTCTTGTGTGAATATTTGTTTATTTTACCGTTATATTATTTTAGGGTAAAATAATATATAACTTAATAAAGTGTGTTAACGTTTAAATTGTGTGATATGTGATAAAAGTAATGGGTAGATAAACCATACGTGTTGTGCATGAGAAATTGATTGTTATCTGTACCTTATTAGGACGTGCTTGATTTCCTGATTATTAGAGTAACTAATCTAACCGAGCAAACCGAGGTGAGTTCACACTTTTCTACAAAGCATGGTAATTCCCGGTGGGAATGGGAATGGGTTCAGGAATAGGGATTCCTCGTCCTTTGGGACGTGTTCAGGAATAAGAATTCCTCGTACTGTTGGGACGGAATTAGACTTACTGTACTAGAACTCTATCAGCGAAGTCCTTCCCTTTATATCGACTTAATCGCCGAGGCTATGGCGAGCGGGTCATTAGTTAATAGTGCTATTAGGTTTAACAAACCTCACACCGTGCCAGTCGGACGGGCGTGTACTAATGGACTATGGCACGTCGGTGATGATAGACACCGACGCTAGGGCATAAGTAATTTTCGTTAGTAGTCGATATGATAAACGAGTCTTGTAGTTTAAATAATGGGGTAACCCCCACGGGCTGGATAGCCAGGGAAGGTGGACATGGGATGGTTAACTGATAAACGTTTTCGAACTATGGGGTAACCCCACGACTGGATAGCTGATTAAGATTAAACTACGTTTTTGGAAACAACTCTAAAATGGACAACCAACCGTGAACTCACTCAACTTTGTTGTTGACTCGTTATTACATGCTTTGCAGGTCGCTAGATGCTATGGGGCTTGCACAAGGAGGTGGTCGTTGTGGGATGCGAACTGATATGTCCCGTACTTAATAAATAAACCTTATGAACTTATGAATCTTATGTTTTGGGTCTTTGAACTTATGAACTACGAACTTATGTTTTGGTTTAACGTCTTATGCTTCCGCTGTTTAAATTGAACTTGATTAACTTCCTCTTGGTCACCAATTGTATTGTGGTTAGTTTTATTTACTTAAATACGTTGTTCAATATGATTGGTGGCTTGATCCTGGTCATGTCACACCTCCAAGCGGTGATACTCCGCATGGTGGAATTTGGGGGTGTGACAGATTGGTATCAGAGCCATTGGTTATAGTGAACTTGGTTTTAAAAAGAGAAAAGCTTTTTGATAAAACCAGACTATAACCTGTACAGTGCTCAACGATCCACAACGACGCTTCGCTCCACGTGCAAGACTCGACACAATAGGTGGTATGATTTATGTTTATATTGTCGGTTAGATAGTTCACACTGTGCACTAGTTAACGTGATAACTGCTATTTGAACCTTGTGTGCTTACTCTCTCCTGTTATCCCACGCTTACGCACTTTCGCGACACTTTTCTCACTTACGTTGCTTCGTTGTGAAGATCATGAGCGGACGCGGAGGACGTATCAACCTAACTCAAGCCCAGTTGACGGCTTTGATCAATGAACGGGTTGCTGAGGCACTCGCAGCTGTCCCTGCAGGAGGTATAACCTGCCATATCAACCCATCTTAGGACGTTTAGATCCTACCTTCGCAAACCAACCTCGTGCTTAACCTTGTATTTTATTCTCGCGCAATAGGTCAACATGTTCAGCCTCCCGTATGTACGTTCAAAACGTTCATGGATTGCCGGCCTAGTACTTTCAGCGGTACAGAAGGAGCTGTAGGTCTTCTTCACTGGTTCGAGAAGCTCGAGTCTGTTTTTGAGATGTGCGAATGCCCTGAAGATCGTAGGGTGAAATTTGCAACTGGAACGCTTGAAGGCGCTGCGTTAACCTGGTGGAAAGCACAGGTCCAACTGCTAGGGCTGGCGGTTGCTAATACCACCCCATGGAACGGTTTCAAAGAACTGATTAAAGAAGAGTACTGCAGTCGTGACGACATCCACAAGCTAGAGGTGGAATTTTTCAATTTGAAGATGACGGGGTCTGAGATCGAGGCATACACGAAGAGGTCAAACGAGCTGGCCATCTTGTGTCCTACAATGGTGGACCCCCCCATCAAATGTATTGAGCTGTACCTTAAGGGCTTGGTGCCAGAAATTCAAAGCAACGTAACCTCAGCTAATCTTGGCACCATTCAGCAAGTCATCAAGTTGGCTCATCGTCTCACTGATCAGGCAGTTGAGCAAAACAGGCTGCCCAAGCGTATTAGCGCTGCTACTACTGATACTCCTGGAGACAAATGGGATGGAAATTCGAGCAAAGGCTCTACCTCCGTTCAGTCTCAGTCTCAGCAACGAAGGACTGAGGACCATAGGAGCCCCAGTCAGCAGCCTTCTGGAAATCAAGGTCAGGGTGGATACAAGGGGAATCACCCCAAATGTAATCGCTGTAACTTGCACCACAGCGGGCCATGTGGTAAAGGCAACTGTCATCGATGCAAAAAGCCTGGTCACATTGCAAGAGATTGCAGGAGTCAGCGTCCGGCGAATCGGAACCGGCAGCAACAGCAAGCCCCACCAAATCAACGCCAGCAGCACCAACAACAAGGTAACAACAAAGGGTGCTTTCAATGTGGTGCTGAGGGCCATTTCAAGAAAGACTGCCCCAACTAAATTAGAACCAGAACAACAACAATCAGCGGAATGGAAACGACAATGGGGGAAACAACAATGGTAATGGGGCAAGGGGTCGTGCTTTCGTGATTGGTCAGGGTGATGCAAGGAACGATCCCAACGTTGTGATCGGTAAGTTTCTTCTGGATGATTTCTTTGTTACTGTTTTATTTGATTCTGTCACACCCCAACCGATGGCGGAATCATCGGGGCATGGCACTGAGTGAAACAGATTGTCAAGAAGTTTCCATAACAACTATCATTACCATTCAATTTAAATTAACATGTCACATACCATGTCTCAAACACTAAACAAATTATTACAGATAAATCCAGGCAAATATTCTGTTCCGACAACTCAGATTTAAATAGGCAGCAATTGTTTATCTGCTTCTAGAGACCCTTAGTTTGACCACTACAGACAACTATTTGTTGGGCTCTAAAGCTTTATTCTAGCTACATATTCCTACCAAGTGTGCATCCTAAGCACCTGTCACATACGTTAAAATAGTGACAATACATAAAATGTAAAGGTGAGCATACAAGTTTGATAATAGCATATAGAGTTTGAATTCGTTTACGCATAACCAGCACGTACACATAGTGAAATGAAGCACGTTAGTTATCGATATAGATCCATCGATACCAATGACTGCGGGTTGACTGCCCGAGGCAGTTCGCAATACATGATTACCACCGTAATCCATGCAAGTAAAGATCCTTAACAACCCCCGTGTAAACGGGTGCTGAGTCCAAACTATAGTACTATCGTTGCTAAGGCAGGTAGACTACATTCCATGTGTAAACATAACAAACAAGCATTCATAAGCCACGTATAACATGCATTAACGGTTAGTGTTCAAATAGTATTGAGTAGTGTGATTGTTGTAGTTTGAATATTCGTAACGTATGTAACACCCAAAAGTGCTTAAAGCAAAAAGGGATCGAGTATACTCAAAGCGATTAATGGATTAAAGGGAGCGCTTAGCGAGTAGGGTTAGCCTGCATAGATTTGATAGCATAACGATAAGTGATGCGCAAAACGTCACAAAGTGTGAAAGGGTCGGATAGTGGTTCGATCGGATGGTCATCCGGTCGGACAGTTGTCCGGTCGAATGACGATTCGAGTGGATTATTTCTTCCTATAAGAATGATGTGTTTGTGTACGATGGCTTGACTTTTGAAGTTTTCGTTGTAGTATTTTGAAAACATGGAAGTATCTCTATCCATCAAGTCGGGCGATCGGATGACTGGTCGTGCAGATGACAATCCGTTCGGATGGTCATCCGGTCGGACAGTGGTCCGGTCGGACGGCGACTTAGTGATGAGGTCAGTTACTGAAGGCAAGTTCACAACAGAAGCGTCATTCGATCGGATGGCAATCTGATCGGATGGCAACCTTGTTATTGAACATGTTAAAAAATGTTTAAGTCTTTGAAGTCTTAGTATCTCATGATCCAAAGAGTAATCCAGTCAGATGGTCATCCGATCGGATTAGAATTCGTTCGATACTCAAACTTCAGCTAAGTTTGTTTTAAAGGTGGGACCCAAGTGTGATCCGTGAAGATGGCAATCCGTGAAGATGACCTATCCGATCGGATTGTAATCCGGTCGGATAGCAATCCGTTATGGCTGTTCCGTTCGTCCTACACTTGGTCGTTTTGATGGTTTGTCGTTATGTCGAGACACCTTGACAACGTGTTAACCAATAGGACTCCGTTTCGACCCAAGTGACCAACCCGACCAGGAATCACCCTAGCCCGGCCGGTTACCTCGTGGGTAGAATCCGGATCTTGAGCTAGTACGACACTATGATAGAGTAGAAGACTAGAACCGGGTCCGATTCTATCGGGTTTGAGTGTAATGAGTGTAAAAGAGTTGAAAGAAAGTTAGAGACCATCTTTTAATCCTTTTTCACCATTCTTGTGTCGAGATCTTTACAAGCTCTTTGTATGTTTGCGTGGAAATCAGTTAGATCTAAGTTGTTCTTGGTGGATTGAGGCCAAAACATGATGTTCTTGAAGAACACATGATGACGTCACCCTAGAACACCCGAAATCTAGTGATTTCACGGTTAAAAGTTAAGATTTAAAAGATAGAAAGGTGTAGGAGTGCGTGTAGATCAAGAACGTACAAGATTTAGGGCGAGATCTTACCTGGATTGAGAGAAATCGAAGAAAAGGTGAGGAGCACGAATGGTTCGGGCAGAGAGTTTCCAGAAATGGAAAGAATGATAATGACAGGGGTATTTATAGGATTCCAAAAGAGGAAAGGGTTATCCGATTGGATGGCGTACCGCCCGGATGACGATCCGGTCGGATGACATCCTGGTCGGATGGCACTTGGTTCGTTTGTTTGACACGATGAATTTTGATGTTTCGATTTCGATTGCGAGCGGCTCGTCACGATAGGGTTTCCTAGTCTAATTACTTTCAGTCCTAACCACTAATTATCATAGTTCAATTTTCGATTCGGATTCGAGTTCGATTACGTTTCGAGTTTAGATTGAGTTCGATTGATTTCCACAACATACATATATATAACACGCACAAGTAACACATAGGGCACACACACATGTATAATAACCAGATTAAGTCGAGTTGCGGTTTGTACCACGATTCGATGTTGAGTAGCATAGCTTGATTATCGGTAAATTAACTTTATCGCATTGTTACTTCCTATAATTCACAGTCGTAAGTCGATTAGATAACGATTAACACACATCGATTTTAGCAATTAACAACACTTACTCCACATAATACAATTAAAATAAGGAGATTATTGTAAGTCAAATCCGTTTAACCGGTCGTTGACCTTGACTTTGACTTTGACTTGTGAAAACACAGGGTGTTACAGCCTCCCCTTGTTTAGGGAATTTCGTCCCGAAATTAAGCTGGAAGCTGTACAACTCCATGAATCACGTTTGAGAATTTTCGGTTCGGATTGGTTTTTGACTCCGAAACGATTGCGAACCGAACGTGTGACGCGCGGAATTCGTACACGAACGTGACCAAACACACGAAAACGTAATATAATCGGTGATTCTATTGATTGATATGAAATCGTACAAACACCTGAATCACGATGTCAATTTCTCTTTCTAGCTTCTGTCTTTAAACAACTGCGGGTACTTCGCCTTCATGTCGCTTTCGAGTTCCCAAGTGAACTCTGCGCCTCGTTTGCCTTCCCATCGGACTTTCACAATAGGAATGCGAGAGCGTCTGAGCTTCTTGGTTTGGCGATCCATGATTTCGACAGGCTTCTCCACGAAGTGTAATGTTTCGTTTACTTGCAGGTCATCGAGAGAGACATGTAAGTCGTGGTCGGCTAGGCACTTTCGGAGGTTTGACACATGGAAAGTCGGGTGGACATTACTAAGTTCCTCTGGTAGTTCGAGTCTGTAGGCGACTTTTTCGATCCTTTCCAGGATCTTAAAAGGTCCAAAATATCGAGGCGCGAGTTTCCCTTTCTTGCCGAATCGGACTACACCCTTCCAAGGTGATACCTTTAGGAGTACGTAGTCACCAACGTCAAATTCACGGGGCTTGCGTTTCTTATAGGCGTAACTTTTCTGTCGATCCCGAGCTTTCACCAGGTTGTCTCGAATTTGGAAGATTTTGTCTGTCGTTTCTTGCAGTAGCTCGGGACCGGTTAGTTGCGAGTGACCGATCTCGTACCACACAATAGGCGATCGACATCTTCTTCCGTATAATGCCTCGAATGGTGCCATTTGGATGCTAGAATGATAGTTTTTGTTGTACAAGAATTCAACTAACGGCAGGTATTTATCCCAATTACCACCGAAGTCTAAGACACACGAACGGAGCATGTCTTCAAGAGTACGAATCGTTCTTTTAGTCTGACCGTCGGTTTTAGGGTGGAAGGCGGTACTTAGATTAAGCGATGTACCGAGTGCCGTTTGAAACGTTTCCCACAGTCGCGAGGTAAACCGAGCATCACGATCAGAGATGATGTCACGAGGCGTCCCATGATTACAAATGATCTCGTCGGTGTAGATTCGGGCTAATCGTTCTACCTTGTAGTCTTCTCGTATCGGCAGAAAGTGAGCTGATTTAGTCAAACGGTCAACAACAACCCATATGCTGTCGTGACCTGATGACGTGTGCGGAAGCTTCGTTATGAAATCCATAGCTATACTTTCCCACTTCCACATAGGAATTGGTGGTTGTTCGAGTAAGCCAGAGGGTCTTTGGTGTTCAGCCTTGACTCTTGCACAAGTTAGGCATTTTCCGACGTAGAGGGCAATGTCTCTTTTCATGCCGAGCCACCAGTACCTGTAGCGAAGATCCTGGTACATTTTGTCAGCATAGGGGTGAATAGAATAATGGGATTTGTGGGCTTCGTCCATCAGGATTTGTCGCAAATTGGTCCACTTAGGGATCCAGATTCGGTCCAGAAAGTGGAATATCCCATTGGATTTGCTCACAAGTTGGGCTCCATCTTGATAGACTCGTTCCCTCTTCAGCGTGCGTTCGTTAAAACACGCATGCTGGGCTTCACGAATAAGGGTTTCGAGATCGTGTTGGGCTTGAACATTACGAGTGCTAAGCAGATAACTCCGTCTGCTGAGTGCGTCGGCAACAACATTCGCTTTGCCTGGGTGATAACGGATCTCATAGTCGTAATCGCTGAGAAGTTCTACCCATCGGCGTTGACGCATATTAAGTTCCTTCTGATTAAAGATATGTTGTAGGCTCCTATGATCGGTGAAGATCGTATACTTGGTACCATACAGGTAGTGTCGCCAAATCTTTAATGCAAAAACAACCGTGCCTAGCTCGAGGTCATGGGTTGTATAGTTCTTCTCGTGGATTTTGAGCTGACGAGATGCGTAGGCTATGACCCTGTTTCGTTGCATGAGAACACAACCGAGACCAAGGTTAGAAGCATCATAGTAGACAATGAAATCGTCGTTTCCATCGGGCAATGTGAGAACAGGAGCATTGCAAAGCTTATGTTTGAGGGTTTGAAAGGCAGTCTCTTGTTTGGTTCCCCAGATAAAAGGCTGATCTTTATGCGTGAGGGAGGTAAGTGGCACAACAATCTTCGAGAATCCTTCGATAAATCGTCGATAATAGCCCACTAGTCCGAGAAAAGAGCGGACTTCAGACGGGTTCTTAGGCGTAACCCAGCTCTTGATAGCTTCAATCTTCGCATGATCGACGTGAATGCCTTGACTATTAACAATATGACCCAGAAACTGAACTTCCTCCAACCAAAATTCGCACTTGGAGAACTTGGGATAGAGTTGGTTCCCCTGGAGTAACTCGAGAACCAAACGTAGATGTTGCGCGTGCTCGGCTTTCGACTTGGAATAGATCAAGACGCCGTCGATGAATACGATGACGAAACGGTCGAGATATGGATTACACACGCGATTCATCAGATCCATGAAAACCGCTGGTGCGTTGGTTAAGCCAAAAGGCATGACAACAAATTCGTAGTGACCGTAACGAGTGCGAAACGCGGTTTTCGGTATATCCTCCTTTTGTATGCGTAGTTGATGATAGCCTGAACGTAGATCGATATTCGAGAAACACGTAGCGCCTTGTAGTTGATCAAACAAATCGTCGATGCGAGGTAGGGGATAGCGGTTCTTGATAGTTAACTTATTCAATTTCCGGTAGTCGATGCACATCCGGAACGACCCGTCCTTCTTTTTGACGAAAAGGACTGGAGCGCCCCATGGAGAGGTGCTCGGGCAAATGAAGCCTTTCTCAAGTAAAATCCTGGAGTTGGTTTGAGAGTTCACGCATTTCGGATGGCGCGAGTCGATAAGGAGCTTTGGCAACAGGATTTGCTCCAGGAATGAGGTCGATACGAAAGTCGATATCACGACTTGGCGGTAAACCTGGAAGATCATCAGGAAACACATGACGAAATTCACAAACCACAGGAACGTCTTTCACTTCCTTCTTCTCTTTCTTTTCCTTCTCCGCTACTATAATGTTAGCCAAGAAAGCCATGTATTCCTTGCGGAGATACTTGCTAGCTTGGACACAAGACATGAGCTTGAGCCCTTTCAAGATAGTTTCGCCGTATACACACAATAAATCACCATTCGCGAGCGAGAATCGAATCATCTTATCATAACACACAACTTCAGCATGGTTTTCGCGTAGAAAGTCCATGCCTACTATGACGTCGAAACTTTCGAGTTGCATCGGAATGAGGTCGATTGGGAAGATGTGATTGTTGAGCTCAAGAGTACAATCACGGATAACAGAATTGACGGCGACGGTTCTTCCGGTAGCGACTTCTACATCGAACGTCGAAGAGAGTTTGGAGCATTTACAATTAAGGAGCTTCTCGAATTTGAACGACACAAAGCAATTATCGGCTCCAGTATCAAACAAACATGATCCATAAATACCATTCACAAGGAACGTACCATTAACCACGTTGTTGTCGGCTTGGGCTTGGTGCACGTTGATGTAGAAAGTTCTGGCGCGTGCGGCCTGTTGTTGCTGTTGCTGCTGTTGTTGCTGCTGCTGCTGTTGAGGCTGTTGCTGCTGGGGCTCTTGTTTCACGACCCTGTTTGGGCACATGTTGGCGAAATGGTTCGGGTCGCCACATGGGAAGCAGGCTCTGGCTTTGACCGCGGGTGCCGGAGGAGCTTGTTGACCCTGAGGGGTAGTGAGTAGAGCTTGATGAGCAGGAGCTTGTCGAATACGACAGTTTGCAGTAAAATGGCCGTACACATTGCAATGAGCACAAAAACGGCAAGCAATGGCAGTTGGGTGATGGTAGGTACAAGTAGGGCAGAGCCGATGTGGCCCAGTGTATGCACGCTTAGCAAGTGGTGCATTGGCCATAGGCGCTCCCACTTGGCGCTGTTCGGCTGGTATGGCTTGAATCGGTGCAGCAGTGATCGCACAGTTCTTGTTGCTGGAGCTGTTCTTTCTCTTGTTCTTCCTCTTGTTGCTCGATGAGGTGGGTTCAGCAGTTGGTACGGTAGCGGTAGCTTGATGCAGATGCTTCGAAGTCTTATCCCAGACACCAGCCTTAACCCGCTTGTCGTTGATATCAGCGGCCAGTAGATAAGTTTCCTCGATCGTAGTAGTCTTAGCCGCTTGCACGAAATCAGCAACGCAGTTGGGCAGGGCTCGGATGTACTTCTTGATTGCCATGTTTGGAGTCTTAACTTGGTCAGGACAGATAATGCTGAGCTGTTTGAAATGAGCAGTGAGACCAGCATTGTCACCATCCTTTTGCTGTATGTGCCAAAATTCATCTTCTAGCTTTTGACGTTCGTGAGGAGGGCAGAATTCCTCTAGCATAACTTCCTTGAGCTCATCCCATGACAGACCGTAGGCTGCATCGTTCCCTCACTTGTTCCTCTCGGCCGTCCACCAGTCTAGTGCACGGGACTGGAAAACGCCGGTAGCATTCAGAGTACAGAGGTCATCAGGGCAACCGCTCTGTCGCAGAGTAACCTCAATGGAATCAAACCAGTGGAATAGTGCAGTAGGACCTCCTTCGCCAGTGAATTCCTTTGGCCCACACGACTTCAATTGCTTGAAATTGAAGGTCTTCGCGGTGGCTTTAGGAGCTTCGGTTCTCGATTCCTCAGACGATTTGCTGGCATTCTCATAGACATCACTCACGGCCTTTGCCACACTTTTAGCGATGATGGCAGCAAGACGTTTGTCTCTCTTTTCTTGACGAGAAAGTAAGGGATGACGGGATCCAGACGACATTGTCTGCAACAGACATCGTCACAGGACTCAACACAAAATATTTGAATCTCACCTCACACGTCTACTACTACTAAAGCTCAGGAGCACGCATATTATCAATCACATAGACACATAACCACGTAGAAAACAAAATCACACAAACACATAAGCACGTAGCGCACATAATCACTTTAGCACGTAAGCACGTAGAGCAAAGAAGCAAGGAACCACATACGTATTTAATCACTAGAGGCAGTCAGAAAACATAAACCTATCATTCAAAGTTCGCGAGTGTTCGAATATAGCGATCGCGTTTAGTATAGCGTAGTATAAGCGTAGCACAAGTCGTCCATGATTTTAGCGATTTGTTGACGTTTCGAGGTAGAAAAGCAGTGCGGGTCGTATGTGTCGATCGAAGTGAAAGCGAAATCGAGTAAATTCTAAAAATTTAAACACATAAACAGGTAAACACACATATAAACTCATAAAATTGATGAATTATCAGAGTCAACAGTTGCGGGCTCAGAATTGAAACACGCAAAATCGAGAGATTCACTGTCTGCGGCTAGTAGACTTCGACTAACCAAAGTGATTCAACTATTCGCAAGGACTTGTCGTCTATGTTCGACTTTCAGGACTGCGTCCTTGCCTCGATTCTTGGGCGTTTGGCACACATCCCGTTAGTCGTGTCGTGACTTCAGGTCGTTGGAGTCCGTCGAGACTTTGGTGAGAGTTTTATAAAATGTGCGGAACAAGTCGTCAAGGTTAGGGTTTCACCCCTGGCTCAACAACTTCGTCCCTGTTTTTGATAAAATAGAGGAGATTATTCATCAAAATATGGATTTCACTCCTGATTTGGTATAATTCCCCCGTCGAACAAGCGTTCATTATGGAAAAAGAAAGAAGAAATCATTGATAAGTTGATAAAACAGCATTAATTCAAGCAATTTAGTCAAGAGTTTGTGGTTTTCACACCTAATCTTGACCTTATTGCCTATTTATAGCTGTAAATCCGAGTGTAGTGATAGTGTAGCACAAGCGAGAATAGCGAGGAATAAGCTCGTACATAATCCCTACTGGTTATGCACAAATTGGTCTGTTGGTTCCTAACTATAGACTAGGTTTCTAAGACACCGACCCGGACTAGGTCGAGTCTTGCCTAATTCCCTATAGTTATGGCTCTGATACCAATCTGTCACACCCCAACCGGTGGCGGAATCATCGGGGCATGGCAATGAGCGAAACAGATTGTCCAGAAGTTTCCATAACAACTATCATTACCATTCAATTTAAATTAACATGTCCCATACCATGTCTCAAACAGTAAACAAATTATTACAGATAAATCCAGGCAAATATTCTGTTCCGACAACTCAGATTTAAATAGGCAGCAATTGTTTATCTGCTTCTAGAGACCCTTAGTTTGAACACTACAGACAACTATTTGTTGGGCTCTAAAGCTTTATTCTAGCTTCATATTCCTACCAAGTGTGCGTCCAAAGCACCTGTCACATACGTTAAAATAATGTCAATACAAAAAATGTAAAGGTGAGCATACAAGTTTGATAATAGCATATAGAGTTCGAATTCATTTACGCATAACCAACATGTACACATAGTGAAATGAAGCACGTTAGTTATCGACATAGATCCATCGATACCAATGACTGCGGGTTGACTGCCCGAGGCAGTTCGCAATACATGATTACCACCGTAATCCATGCAAGTAAAGATCCTTTGTAACAACTCTCACTAAAAAGTCCTATTTATTATTATAATTAGTCCAATAGGAAACCCTAATTGAGAAACCCAAGTGATTCTGCAGAAACCCTAAGATTTCCAGAACAATCAGAATCAGGATTAGGGCCCCTAAAACTCAGGGGTGGGGGGGGGGGTATTTTCTATGGACGATTATCCACTTATCTCGTTGTCAGAATAGAATTTTAAGAAACTGTTGACTCAGCAGGCCTAGTCTCACACGTAGCTACCCTATAAGAAGGAGGTGTCCCTTACGGACCGTAAGGGAATATTGTTACGGTCCGTAAGCAGTTCAAAAATTGGTGTATAAATACAGAACACTGGCACTCGATTTCTGGCTCTGAAACGTCGTAGAAATTCCAATTCTATGCTGAGTTATAGTCGATATACTACAATTAACACACACGATCACTAATTGATGTTACGATACATGGTATTAATTCAATCGCTGCTACGATTCAATGTCCGATCGATTGAAACTATCCGATAGATGTTTAAGTGCTGCTCAAATTGGGTTTATACTTTGTCATTCGTCGTGATTTCGACTTGAATGATTGAGTGCTGTCCGAAATCGGACTATACTCTGTCATTCGTTGTGAATCCGCTGGATGTTTAAGTATCGCACTTTGTCATTTGTTGTGAGGGTTTGATCTCGTGAGTTATCGTAAAAGCTGTATTAAGTTACTTACCTAGTTTCGTGTGCAAATTAGGTTATTAAGCTTATCAGTAGGCTAAACTCTACCTCATACCAAAGTAGATGCTAATTCTCAGAAGAGTTAGAATCAGGAAGCTTGTTAAATCAAGGTGAGTTCACATTCTCTACAAGGCTCGGCCATCCTCCGTGGGTAGGATGCCAGTATTAAAATCATACGAATTCTCCAGAGTGCAGAATACGTACGTTCTCAGTGTGTAGAACGAACACAACAAAACTTTGGGATGGATAATCCTACGGGCTAGTAAGCCAGTGAACAGAGCCGTGAATTCTCTCAACTTTGTTGTTGACTCGTTGTTACATGCCTTGCAGGTCGTTAGATCCCTAGCTTAAGGAGCTTGCGCGAGGAGACGTGGTCGTTGTGGGAAAACATTTCAATTAATATTAAACTTATGTTTTGGTTTTGTGCTTCCGCTGTAAACTCAAACTATGTTTTGACACCAATTGTATTGTGTTGGATTTTATAAAAATTACTTACATGCTTTGTTCAATATGATTGGTGGCTATGATCCTGGGCATGTCACGCCTCCAAGGCGGGGTGGGGTTTTTTGAGGGTGTGACAGAGTGGTATCAGAGCCATTGGTTATAGAGAACTTGGTTTTAATAAAGGGAAAAAGTTTTTGATGAAAACCAGACTATAACCGGTAAAGTGTTCAATGATCCACAACGATGCTTCATTCCAAGTGCAAGACTCAATACTTTACGGTATTCTATAATATTTATTTTAAGTGCTATGGGTTAAGGTTAAGTCATCCCTAAGTATTTCATGTATATAACCTTAAGAAATGTCTATCTGACAAATTTCTGATAGTATTTCTTTAAGACATAGAGATAAATGAAAAGTTTAAAGATTTGTGACTTTAGATAGAAGACAGAAAGGTTAAGTTTCTCGTACATAAAATATTAGTACTAGTATCCTTACTTATTTGAGTAAATCTCGAGGACGAGATTTCTATAAGGAGGGGAGAATGTAGCAACTCTCACTAAAAAGTCCTATTTATTATTATAATTAGTCCAATAGGAAACCCTAATTGAGAAACCCAAGTGATTCTGCAGAAACCCTAAGATTTCCAGAACAATCAGAATCAGGATTAGGGCCCCTAAAACTCAGGGGGGGGGGGTATTTTCTATGGACGATTATCCACTTATCTCGTTGTCAGAATAGAATTTTAAGAAACTGTTGACTCAGCAGGCCTAGTCTCACACGTATCTACCCTATAAGAAGGAGGTGTCCCTTACGGACCGTAAGGGAATATTTTTACGGTCCGTAAGCAGTTCAAAAATTGGTGTATAAATACAGAACATTGGCACTCGATTTCTGGCTCTGAAACGTCGTAGAAATTCCAATTCTACGCTGAGTTATAGTCGAAATACTACTATTAACACACACGATCACTAATTGATGCTACGATACAGGGTATTAATTCAATCGCTGCTACGATTCAATGTCCGATCGATTGAAACTATCCGATAGATGTTTAAGTGCTGCTCAAATTGGGTTTATACTTTGTCATTCGTCGTGATTTTGACTTGAATGTTTGAGTGCTGTCCGAAATCGGACTATACTCTGTCATTCGTTGTGAATCCGCTGGATGTTTAAGTATCGCACTTTGTCATTTGTTGTGAGGGTTTGATCTCGTGAGTTATCGTAAAAGCTGTATTAAGTTACTTACCTAGTTTCGTGTGCTAATTAGGTTATTAAGCTTATCAGTAGGCTAAACTCTACGTCATACCAAAGTAGATGCTAATTCTCAGAAGAGTTAGAATCAGGAAGCTTGTTAAATCAAGGTGAGTTCACATTCTCTACAAGGCTCGGCCATCCTCCGTGGGTAGGATGCCAGTATTAAAATCATACGAATTCTCCAGAGTGCAGAATACGTACGTTCTCAGTGTGTAGAACGAACAAAACAAAACTTTGGGATGGATAATCCTACGGGCTAGTAAGCCAGTGAACAGAGCCGTGAATTCACTCAACTTTGTTGTTGACTCGTTGTTACATGCCTTGCAGGTCGTTAGATCCCTAGCTTAAGGAGCTTGCGCGAGGAGACGTGGTCGTTGTGGGAAAACATTTCAATTAATATTAAACTTATGTTTTGGTTTTGTGCTTCCACTGTAAACTCAAACTATGTTTTGACACCAATTGTATTGTGTTGGATTTTATAAAAATTACTTACATGCTTTGTTCAATATGATTGGTGGCTATGATCCTGGGCATGTCACGCCTCCAAGGCGGGGTGGGGTTTTTGGAGGGTGTGACATCCTTAACAACCCCCATGTAAACGGGTGCTGAGTCCAAACTATAGTACTATCGTTGCTAAGGCAGGTAGACAACATTCCATGTGTAAACATAACAAACAGGCATTCATAAGCCACGTATAACATGCATTAACGGTTAGCGTTCAAATAGTATTGAGTAGTGTGATTGTTGTAGTTTGAATATTCGTAACGTATGTAACACCCAAAAGTGCTTAAAGCAAAAAGGGATTGAGTATACTCATAGCGATTAATGGATTGAAGGGAGCGCTTAGCGAGTAGGGTTAGCCTGAATAGATTTGATAGCATAACGATAAGTGATGCGCAAAACATCACACAGTGTGAAAGGGTCGGATAGTGGTTCGATCGGATGGTAATCCGTGCCGATAACAATCCGTTCGGATGGTCATCCGGTCGGACAGTTGCCCGGTCGGATGACGATTCGAGTGGATTGTTTCTTCCTATAAGAAGGATGTGTTTGTGTACGATGGCTTGACTTTTAAAGTTTTCGTTGTAGTATTTTGAAAACATGGAAGTATCTCTATCCATCAAGTCGGGTGATCGGATGACTGGTCGTGCGGATGACAATCCGTTCGGATGGTCATCCGGTCGGACGACGACTTAGTGATGAGGTCACTTACTGAAGGCAAGTTCACAACAGAAGCGTCATTCGATCGGATGGCAATCCGATCGGATGGCAACCTTGTTATTGAACATGTTAAAAATTGTTTAAGTCTTTGAAGTCTTAGTATCTCATGATCCGAAGAGTAATCCAGTCAGATGGTCGTCCGATCGGATTGCAATTCGTTCGATACTCAAACTTCAGCTAAGTTTGTTTTAAAGGTGGGACTCAAGTGTGATCAGTTCGGATGGCAATCCGTGCGGATGACCTATCCGATCGGATTGTAATCCGGTCGGATAGCAATCCGTTATGGCTGTTCCGTTCATCCTACACTTGTTCGTTTTGATGGTTTGTCGTTATGTCGAGACACCTTGTCAACGTGTTAACCAATAGGACTCCGTTTCGACCCAAGTGACCAACCCGACCAGGAATCAACCTAGCCCGGCTGGTTACCGGCTCGAGACGGTTGTTCTTGACTAACCCGAAATCGGAAGTCTCGTGGGTAGAATCCGGATCTTGAGCTAGTACGACACTATGATAGAGTAGAAGACTAGAACCGGGTCAGATTCTATCGGTTTTGAGTGTAATGAGTGTAAAAGAGTTGAAAGAAAGTTAGAGACCATCTTTTAATCCTTTTTCACCATTCTTGTTTCGAGATCTTTACAAGCTCTTTGTATGTTTGCGTGGAAATCGGTTAGATCTAAGTTGTTCTTGGTGGATTGAGGCCAAAACATGAAGTTCTTAAAGAACACATGATGACGTCACCCTAGAACACCCGAAATCTAGTGATTTCACGGTTAAAAGTTAAGATTTAAAAGATAGAAAGGTGTAGGAGTGCGTGTAGATCAAGAACGCACAAGATTTAGGGCGAGATCTTACCTGGATTGAGAGAAATCGAAGAAAAAGTGAGGAGCACGAATGGTTCGGGCAGAGAGTTTCCAGAAATGGAAAGAATGACAACGACAGGGGTATTTATAGGATTCCAAAAGAGGAAAGGGTTATCCGATCAGATGGCGTACCGCCTGGATGACGATCCGGTCGGATGGCGTCTGTCCTGTAGCGCAGTGGCTATCTGGTCGGATGGCTATCCGGCCGGATGGCACTTGGTTCGTTTGTTTGACGCGACGAATTTTGATGTTTCGATTGTGAGCGGCTCGTCACGATAGGGTTTCCTAGTCTAATTACTTTCAGTCCTAACCACTAATTATCATAGTTCAATTTTCGATTCGGATTCGAGTTCGATTACGTTTCGAGTTTCGATTGAGTTCGATTGATTTCCACAACATATATATATATATATATAACACGCACAATTAACACATAGGGCACACACACATGTATAATAACCAGATTAAGTCGAGTTGCGGTTCGTATCACGATTCGATGTTGAGTAGCATAGCTTGATTATCGGTAAATTAACTTTATCGCATTGTTACTTCCTATAATTCACAGTCGTAAGTCGATTAGATAACGATTAACACACATCGATTTTAGCAATTAACAACACTTACTCCACATAATACAATTAAAATAAGGAGATTATTGTAAGTCAAATCCGTTTAATCGGTCGTTGACGTTGACCTTGACTTTGACTTTGACTTGTGAGAACACGGGGTGTTACAGATTCGGGTGCCGATACTAGCTACGTTTCCTTAAAAGTTAGTCAGATTCTTAAGCGTACTCCAACACTTCTGAACACCAAACACACGGTAGAACTAGCAAACGGTAAAAGTCTTGAAGCCACACACATAGTTAAAGGTTGTAACCACGTCTTAGCTGGTCAGACCTTCTCTATCGATCTTATTCCTATCGTACTTGGTAGTTTCGACGTTGTTATTGGGATGGATTGGCTATCTCATCATCAAGCGGAGATTATTTGCAAGGAGAAAATCGTCCGCATTCCTCGTTATGGTGAAGAACCCCTCGTGATTCATGGCGACAAGAGTGGTGCTGTCGTAGGCATTATCTCTTTCCTTAAGGCTCAGAAGTGTTTGCGAAAGGGCCACACTGCCATTCTAGCACTCGTTACAGACACATCAACGGAAGAGAAGAGAATTGAAGACATTCCCATTGTGCGCGATTTTCCTAAGGTATTTCCTGAGGAATTACCTAGTCTTCCGCCTCATCGCCAAGTTGAGTTTCAAATCGAGCTAGCTCCTGGAGCAGCGCCCATAGCTCAAGCACCTTATCGTCTAGCTCCATCGGAGCTTGAAGAACTGTCTACGCAACGACAAGAACTCTTGGAAAAGGGTTTCATACGTCCTAGCTCTTCGCCTTGGGGAGCTCCAGTACTATTTGTGAAAAAGAAAGACGATACCTTCAGAATGTGTATTGACTACCGCGAAGTCAACAAGGCGACCGTGAAGAATCGTTATACTCTCCCACGCATTGATGACTTATTCGACCAGTTACAAGGGTCGAGTTATTACTCTAAGATTGATTTGAGATCAGGCTACCATCAACTGAGAGTCCGAGAAGAGGATGTCCCTAAGACAACATTCAGGAATCGGTATGGGCATTACGAGTTTCTGGTTATGCCTTTCGGATTAACGAATGCACCTGCAGTCTTCATGGAACTCATGAACCGAGTGTGCAAGCCTTACCTGGATAAGTTTGTCATAGTGTTCATCGACGACATCCTGATCTATTCTAAGAGTCAGGAGGAACACGAGCAACATCTGAGGCTTATTCTGGAACTACTTCGAAAAGAGCAGTTGTATGCCAAGTTTTCGAAATGTGACTTCTGGCTTTGCGAAGTCCACTTTCTAGGCCATGTGGTAAACAAGGATAGGATTCGTGTAGATCCATCCAAGGTTGACTCGATCAAGAACTGGCCTGCACCCCGCACACCAACAGAAATCCGCCAATTCTTGGGTTTGGCAGGGTATTACAGAAGGTTTATCTAGGATTTCTCAAAGATTGTGTAACCTCTCACTTCACTGAGTCAGAAGGGTGTCACCTATCATTGGGGTGATGCACAGGAGTCCGCATTTTAGCACTTGAAAGACATACTTTGTAGCACGCCTATCCTCTCATTGCCTGAAGGCACAGATGATTTTGTGGTTTATTGCGATGCTTCCATTCAAGGACTTGGTTGCGTGTTCATGCAACGTGACAAGGTCATTGCCTACGCATCGTCCCAACTTAAAGTTCACGAAAGGAACTACACTACACACGACCTGGAATTGGGAGCAGTTGTCTTCGCACTTAAGATATGGATACATTACCTGTACGGTACCAAGTGCACCATTTACACTGATCACAGGAGTCTCGAGCATATCTTCAAGCAAAAGGAGTTAAATATACGACAACGCCGATGGGTCGAGCTCTTGAATGATTATGAATGTGCTATCAAATACCATCCGGGCAAGGCCAATGTTGTGGCAGACGCCCTCAGTCGAAAGGATACTATACCGAAGCATGTACGTGCGTTATAACTTACCATCCAATCTAACCTTCCCGCTCAGATTCGTGATGCTTAGGTTGAAGCATTGAAAGCAGAAAACATCAGGGCTGAGTCCCGACGAGGATCGAGGCAACGGTTAGAACAAAAGGAAAACGACGCCTACTATGTTAACGGGCGCATCTGGGTTCCACTTTACGGAAACTTACGCGAGCTTGTGATGGATGAAGCACATAAGTCTCGTTATTCGGTACATCTTGGTTCGGATAAGATGTACCACGACCTAAAGTCTACATACTAGTGGCCTGGTATGAAAGCCAGCATAGCAACCTACGTCAGTAAATGCTTGACTTGTGCTAGGGTCAAGGTCGAATACTAGAAACCATCATGCCCACTCCAACAACCAGAGATCCCTAAATGGAAATGGGAGAAAATTTCCATGGATTTCGTTACTGGCCTGCCCAGATCTCAACGCGGAAACGATACCATTTGGGTGATTGTGGATCGACTGACCAAGTCTGCACATTTTCTGGCTATCAAGGAAACGGATAAGTTTTCTACTCTAGCAGACATTTACCTAAAGGAAGTGGTATCAAGGCACGGAGTGCCAACCTCCATCATTTCTGATCGTGACGCGCGTTTTACTTCAGAACTGTGGTAAGCCATGCACAAGTCTTTTGGCTCACGTTTAGATATGAGCACCGCTTTTCACCCACAGACGGATGGGCAATCTGAACGCACCATCCAGACCCTTGAAGACATGCTTAGGGTATGTGTAATCGATTTTGGTAATGGCTGGGAAAAGCACCTCCCGCTAGTGGAGTTTTTGTATAACAACAGCTACCACACCAGTATCCAGGCCGCTCCGTTCGAGGCGTTGTACGGACGAAAATGCCGATCACCTCTTTGTTGGGCAGAGGTTGGCGACAGTCAAATCACTGGCCCAGAACTTGTAGTAGATACAACCGAGAAAATTGCTCAGATACGACAACGAATGGCGGCAGCTCGTGACCGTCAGAAAAGCTATGCTGATAAGCGAAGAAAGCCACTCGAGTTCTAGGTTGGGGATCAAGTGCTACTCAAAGTCTCACCTTGGAAAGGTGTAGTTCGTTTTGGCAAACGAGGCAAACTCAACCCGCGATACATTGGACCCTTTGAAATCATTGAGAAGATTGGCAAGGTGGCCTACAGGCTGAATCTACCGACAGAACTCAGTGGAGTTCACAACGTATTCCACGTGTCAAATCTAAAGAAGTGTCTGTCAGACGAGACCCTCATAGTTCCTCTCAAAGAGCTCACTATCGACGACCAGCTGCGATTCGTCGAAGAACCAGTAGAGATTACGGATCGAGATGTTAAAATTCTCAAGCGCACCAGGATACCTCTCGTCCGAGTTTGTTGGGATTCCCGTCATGGCCCAGAGTATACCTGGGAACGAGAAGACCAAATGAAACTCAAGTATCCCCAGCTGTTTAAGAAAAAGTGCAACCACTACTGAGGCTGAAGCTACTGCAGAATTTCGGGATGAAATTCCAAATCAACAGGGGGATGATGTGACACCCCAGGAAAAACCAGAAAACCAACACAACTTAACTAGCTTCCTCAGTAACCACGTGCCAAATTTCGTGACGAAATTCTCTTAACAGGGGGAGAATGTGACAACCCTCATAATTCCATGTATCCGTACAATTTATTAATGATAATTAAAGTGCTTGATGACTGTGCTGAATCACTTAACTACTTTCTGATTACTGTGTTATACTTACATGTGCTTGTTAACATACTAGTAGTGTACTGAAAAGTTACTAAATAGTCCGGTATGCTTTTCTGAGTGTTGAAAATTAAAAATGTTACAAAAATATATATATAGGACACTTTACGGATTAATTAAGCAGTTTAACGGAACAGTATCAATCCGAACAACCAGACATTACCCGGAACACCAAAATAATGCTAGAAGCATTGTTTCTATTTTTCTATGCTAGTTAGGGTCCCCGAACACCCTAACACACTATATATTACATAACACACTTAAACCACCCACTAAGTCACCTAAACTTCTAACTAGTTAAACTAATTACCATTGCATCCCAACTAAACCAAACCCTTTCCCCCAAACCGGTTAGGAGACAAGAAGGACACCCCATGATTTTATTTAATTGTTTAAGGGATTGTGTTGGCTCATTTGAAACATATTACACAAGGGATAATGAAGGATTAGGAGTTTATAAGTTTAACTTGAAGTCATAAGCTCATTCATCACTCCACACTCAAACTCCTCTCTCCTCTCTTCCTTGTTTCGGCCGTGAGCCACCACCACCCTCACCATCACCTTCAATTCTTCGTCATTCCATCTCTAGTGATCCATAGGTGTCATAGTGCATTCAACGAAGCTCGGTGTGTTCGGAAGTTGAAGGACCACTCTCATCTTCTTTTATCCACCACATTTCTTCACTTGAACTTCCCTAGTCTTGAACTAGTGGTAAGAACTTAGATCCTTGTATTTTACATGTTGTTTAGGTGGTTAATGATGT
>JARYGA010009540.1:0-81534 GCA_030545235.1 Helianthus tuberosus
TATCCAGTTTGGGAGAGCACTCAGATTCCTGGCAATGCACGAAACAGTTGTAGGATACGGTTTTAAATTTCTAATCTCTCCTATTCTTGTCGATATTTAAGCTGCTTTATGATTTAGTAACATCTCGTATAAGCACTCCTTGACTAGACACATTGATCTCGAATATCACTTCACACGTGATTGTTTCAATATGAAACTCGTCAATGTTGTCATGGTCCACACCGCTTACCGACGTGCCAACTCATTTTTCCAAAATTCGATAAATCATTTCTGATTAACTTAATTGTGGTAAACGGCATTGAGGTAAAACATGAGTTAACCGACATCAGAAAATCGTTTTTGTAAATATCTTTGTGTTTTTAAAATTATTATAGTTTGTTGATTTTAGGGGGAGTAATTCCAAATTTGAAAAATTCAAAAACATCGAAAAATTTCAAAACCCAAAAACAATAGAAAAGCAAAAATGAGTTTCCTGGCGAGCAAAAGAGAAAATGATAGTACATCAGTGGTCTATCCAAACTTCTTTGAGCTTAAAAAGAAAAATGAAAAATGATAAGCAGCTCTATATAAGATGTATCGGTAGGCTCACAATCATCTTAAAGTGTGCAGGGTGATATAAACTTAAACCGACTGAAGACCAGGTGGGAACCACTCATTGGCATATGGTCTTAGTACCGAAATTTCGTTTGAGAGATTGCCGAGGTTCTGAGATATGTGGTCTTTATGCTGTTTATCATCTGGGTATCATGGTTGTTTGTTTTACTGAAACAAACGGAGACGAAGTCTAGATCTTCCATGATATAATACAAACGTGTACATACTGCATACGACCTCAATAAGTGATCAACAATCACATGTCCAAACAAAATAAGTGATAATATATCACATTTATCCGGGAGTCAAGTTCGTCTCTTTGCTGTACGAAAGTACTGACCTGTTCACGGACTTGCTCATGTGCCCTCATGCATCTGAAAATCAAGTTCCTCATCAATAAGTGATTCTATCACATAGGGCTTGTTTTCAATCAAAATAAGTGAGTATCTCACATTTTTCATATACGTAAAAACAGATGATAAATGGTATACTCACCAGTAAGATGAATTCTCGTGCATACCTTGATACAGGAATGTGTCGTGTGTGGATGAACACCGGTCGGTAAGTATAAATCATACCTTAACGTATCCCCTCGCCATGATTACATCTGATAAGTTGAGCTTATGTGGACAATAATACCGATAATCGTTATAGGATGTTTATCTAAATGTTAACAAAAAGAACAACAAGAGCGTTTTGGCGTGACCGTACACTGATATGATTCTCTTACCCTCGAAACTCGCAAAAAGAATGTTTGTATATATTTACTTTTCTTAGTTTCTGCAACTCTGTATATATATTTATTTACTGCTTTCAGTCTTTAAGTTTGAAATATTCAAAATACCAGAAAGATTGTTGGATCTGAGTTTGATTTTGATTGTATTTTACGTTTGAAATTAAGATGAAGATGGATGAGTTGTGCAGCGGAATTAAGATGAAAACAAACTTTGCATACAATCAAACGAGAGTATTGCTTTGATCAAGACATTTTCTACAAAGAACCGAAAGATTGAATTTAGTTTCAACACCGATTACAATGTAATGCTTAATACAAACTCCCCCTCAGCCAGAGCTCAGCGTTTGTTCGTGCAGGAAAACAAGTTTGCAAAGAGCTAATAGAACAGTACTGAGCACTGTTCTATTTATAGGCACTAGCAAACAACTGATCATCTAAGCTGACGTCACCATGAAAGTGACATCTAACCTCCTAACAAACTATAACCCCTGATCTATACAAACACTGCTATACTAACTACTGCTTATTACATTACATAACATAAAGACAGAGTAAACAACTGTTGCATCCCCCCACTGCTGTGAACCCAACAGTACTTGTCCGGATCAGCAGTGCTTGAACCAAGGCAGTAGATTGAATCAGCAGAGCTTTAGTTCTATCATCAGGTCTTTACTTGAGCAGTAGTTGGGAGTCAGCAGTTTGCACGATCAGTAGATAGGAGGTCAGCAGATGTTGAAATCACTTTCAAGGGGAGAGACTTGTATATAACATCTGCTTATTCTGGATCCACTGCTCTGACCCAGTTTTGGCTTTAATTATCTGTTCCTCTGGTAGGGTTCGATCCCAACAATCTCCCCCTGGAACAGATAATGCCAAAACTCTTCATTATTGTGGAATTCTTTATTGCCTCATCAGCAGTTCCCTTATCTGACCTTTAAACTGTAGTTCAAAATCTAGGGCATCTGTGTCATCATCATCCCTGCTAAGTGGAAGATCAAGGAGATCCTGCAAATCTTCAAGACTCGGGCCAAGAGCTTGTTCCCTTGATATTTTCTTCACTTCTCCACCAGACCTGGGCAAAGTCAATACGTAGGTCTGTTTGTCAGTTTCCCACTTTTGTATTTTTGAGCCTGGTGGGTTTCTTGGGAGATGTTTATTTGCAGAGGTATTTGGTGAGGCTGGCCTATTCATAACTGGCTGAGCAGTACTTGCAGTTTGTTCCAATTCAAGATCTTCTTTTATCATTAATTTAATGCCTTCTTTTACAATAGCATTTCCAGCCTTTAGATCTTGAATTGTTTCAGCACCTGACTGGTTTTGACTCCTTCTTTTGTAGATGGCATCACCAGCTGGAGCAGTGGTTCTTTTAGTTTGCAGCTTTGGTGGTCTTTTTGAAACCTCTGCTTTAGAATAGTCAGGCTTTTGTGGAACTTTTGGATCTTTCTTTCTAAGTTCCTCTAACCTTTTGTAGGTAGCCCTGACCCTATCTTCTCCCCACTTTGACACAGAATTCTTTGACCCATAATCAGCTGCTATCAGCTCCTCTTTCATTCTCTTCAACTTTAATGCCTTCTCAGCTTCAAATTGTTTGAACTTTTCAGGGGGAGTCTGCTTGACCTTATTTTTGATCATTTCTTGAATCCTGGCTGCCTCTTCTTCAAGCTCAGGAATGGTCCAGTTTTTGTACATGTGTTTCTCCCCCTTGTATTTCTTGTAGGTCATGATGTTCTCAATGTAGTCTTTTCTCAAGGACTCATCTGCCCTTTCGGAGATTTGCTGACATACATTTTTGGCAAATTGCTCCATTGCTCTGACCTGTGTGAGTAGAAACTGATAGTTTTGTTGAAATTCCCTATCAGATTTCCCTTGTTTATTTCTGATTGCAATATCCTCTGCTTGCTTGGCCTTGAGTTTCAAATATTCTTCGATATAGTTAGGCCTGGGATATCCTTCAATTGATGGCAAACTCCTTTTAGCTGGGTCATCCTCATAATAAAAGGATTTGATTTCTTCCCTAACTGCAATGAGTTCTAGAGGAAATGAGACACCAGCATGAGGTAATGGTTTTAGAATTTGAGCTGAAGAGAGAGGTATGGGTTTTGGAATGGTGACAAGTGACAGGGATTTTGAAGATGTTGGTGGTGGTGAATAGTAATCATCTTTGAGAATTAGCCTTCTCCTTTTTGTTTGAGGAGGGACTGATGATGTTTTGGATGGAACAGTGGTTGTGATTTGAGTAGAAGTGGTTTGTGATTGACTAACAGCTGTTGAAACAACTGGTGTTTCAACCACTGTTGTCATTACAACAGATGTTGTAACATCTGTTGTCTTCTGCTTTTTGGCAGGAGAAAGTGGTGGTGAAGTTGTTTTTGGTGGTGATGGTGGTGATGGAAAAGCAGTGGTTGTGGTGTGTGTTGAAGTGGTGTGTGTTGAAGTGATAACAGATGTTGAAACTTCTAAAGTACCAGCAGTAGTTGATACAGCAGGAGTTACAACAGCTGTTTTGGTGGAGGTTTGATGCTGATGGCTTTTGGATGGTGGTTTTGGAATATGCTTTGGAATTCTGGATGGGATGGACATAGGTTTCCTTTTTGTCTTAGGATTTTTAGAATCCTTTGACCCAGAACAACCCTGCTCATACAGCTCCATGAAGGCTCTTTTCTCCTCATTCCACCTTGAAATATCCTTTGCCATTCTATCTCTTTTTACACTTGCTACTCCTTCATCAAGTGCTTCTTGAGTAGCATCAACCTTTTTACTACCATCTGGCACAGGAATTTTTCCCGTCGTAGCATCCTTTTCAGGTTCAATGTACAGACCATCATCTATTCCTTTCTTCTTCCACTCCTGAATTTTCTCCCCGTTTTTGGCATTATCTTCTGGGAGTTGATCAATGAAAAGTACTGTTGGAGGAGCAGTGCCAGTGGTTTCCAATAAATGGGCCTTGATTGCCTTAATATTTGCTTGAGTGTTCTTGTACCCAGACTCCATTATGTTTCTCAGCTTTTCGACATGCAGTTCATGTTGCTGATCAGCCATTTCTTTTTGTTGTTGGAGAAAAGGTTTGAAGAGATTCCAGAGCTCATTTGTAGCAGATGCTGGAAGTGGAGCAGGTGCTTGAGGTGGAATAACAGTGGATTGCTTCTTTTGTGTTGTCAACACCTGTTGTAGCATATTTTTAAGATCTGCAACAGATGTGTCCAATTTTTCAATTCGTTCCGTCAAATCCTGATATTTTAAATCATCACCCAATTTAATGGGATCATCTGATTTCCCAATAACGGTGGTTTTATCAGTGGTTGATGTAGGGAGTGTACTCCAAACACTAACCACTGATGCCCCTTTTTCTTGGTACTGGAGTCTTCTTCCTTCAACACTTGACAACCTTTTGATGTTGCCAGTAGGATAAATAAATCCACTGGTGGTTGGCAGAGGTGCTATGTAAGGAATTGCCTCCAAGGAAGTCTTATTAATGTAACCACTGTCCAAATGCAAACCTATAGGTTCAGCACTTGTAGTGGCTGCTTCACTTGGAAAACCACCAAGAGTTACTTGTAACTCAAGGGGTGTAACCTCCTCAGGTTGTCTTGGTGGGTTAGCAAAGATTGATACATCAGACCCAGTCATTTGTTGAGGTATATTCTCATTAATAGGTGATTGAGAAGGACTGGTTAGTGCCTGGTTCAAATCAATTGCATCCAACAAAAGTTTAGTGGGTGTGGAAATGGTGGATGTGATGGTTGGTGTAGAAAGAGGATTTACCCCGGGAAGTGAGCTGTGGATGATGGAAACAAGTGCTTCCAGAGCATCATGATGTGGTGTCCCAATTTGTACAACCTCTTCTTTTTGTGAAGAAGCAGGAGGGGTTTCGGCTATGGGTTGAGATATTTGTACCAACTGCTGTGAGGAAGTGGCAGCAGTGGTTTCTTGTGACTTTTGTGCTGTCACTGGCAATAGCTCTGGTATCTAATCCTCCAGAGATGCCTTTTTGTTGGGTTTGGGGGGTTTTTTGAGTTTTTCTTTTTGTGGGTTTTTTGGTGATTTTAGGTGTGGGTTTCAAAGCAGTTGTTGTGCTAGTTTGATCACCTTGAGCAGTGGGCTCAACAGCAGATACCTGAGGAGCAGTTGTAACTACTAAAATCTGCTCAGGCATCTCTGCTTGTGTTTTGCAAGGTGTTGACATCCTTGTAAAAGTTTCAGCAGTTAAGCAATTTATTTGAATTGATGCACCTTGGTTTATTGCAAAAAGATCATCCTTACTGAATTTCTTTTGAAAATAATAACTTAGAAATCTTGGAAATAGTAAGAATGCCTTTGTTTCAACATTTTTAACCAGATCATTAAAAATTTCCCGAGAATAATTCAGATTTTCATCTTGAAGAATAGCATATCCCAGATTTTGAATTTTTAATGGTATTTCGTTGAAAGAAGTGGTTTTGTTTGAAACACACATTAAGAGGGTATGAAATAAAAACCTTGTTGTAGAAGGGAAGTAACCTTTTTGTAAGGTGTCCTTTTTAACCTCTGCATTATACCCTCTTTCCAGAAAATCATTTTTTAACTCGTTTTTGGGGAAAGAAATTTTACCGTCCTGATCATCGAGTTGAAAGACCTCTGAAATTGATTGTGATGTAATCTTGACAGCTTTTCCCTTTAGAGTAGAGTTAATGGCTATTACAGCGTCTCCTTGTGTTTCAAGGGTTGCATTCTTCCAAAACTCTCTTTGGGTTGTCAAGTATATTGGTGCATCCGTTGTTAACAAAGTTTTGTACTTTGATGCGGAGATGGTAGCGAGGATTGAATCGAAAATGGTGGTAGTGCTGGGTTTTATGAGGAGACCCAGAAGATTGTGAGATGGTTTGTGTGGAATTTCAGTGGTATTGACCTTTTGAGAGGCCGCTTTTGACGATGATTTGGAAGTGGGTTTTGCAGATGGCTTCGATTTTGTCATTTTGGAGATGAGGATCGAAGAAATTTGTGAAGGAATGTGAAGAAAAATTGTTTTGAGAAAGGAATTTTTGAGAATTCAATTCGACAGTAAAACCCTGTTTTTGGTGTGAAGTGGGGGTTTTATAGAGGAAAAAGTGAAGGCTGACATGGCAGCGGTTACAAAAGTACTGACCACTATGTACTGCCCACATGCCAAACTCTGAGGAAATGAAGGACAGTACTTTTATGAAAGTTACTGATGAAGGCAGTGGTTACAACGGTATAATGAAAGCAGTGGATGGTTTTCACTATCAGTGGATAGCATATCAGTGGATAAGACACTGCCTTTGAACAACAGAGTTTATCAAGGAAATGAGAGAACAGAGGATGGCTTTCAGCAGTGGACAGACTTTGAAGTAGAGCAGACTTTTGAACAAACAGTGGTTATGGCAGACTTTTAAGGATTTTAATGGAAACTTCATTTTTAGCTATTTTTAAAGATGGATTTTTTATTTTCTGAAAACATTTTAATGCTTTTATTCATGGAAAAACAAGATTTTGCTTGTTATTCCATGTTTAGCATGCCAATCCTAGAGACCAAGCTTTCAAAAGTGGCTGTATCTAGTGCTTTTGTGAGCACTTCTGCCAGCTGGTCTTTAGTTGGAACATGATGCAGAGAAATCAAACCTTTTTCATAGCAATCCCTCACAAAGTGATGTCTGATGTCGATGTGTTTGGTGGTTGAATGGGAAACTGGATTTTTGATGATATTTTCTGCTGCCTGGCTATCCAACATGAGTGGTGTCTTTAAGGCAGTGATACCAAAATCCAACAACTGATTTTGAAGCCACAGGAGTTGGGCTGTACAACTTGCAGCAGCAATGTATTCAGCTTCAGCAGTGGATGTGGAAACAGCTGCTTGCTTTTTGCTTTGCCATGAAACTAAGCAATCACCTAGAAACTGACACCCTCCTGATGTGGACTTCCTTGTGGTGTTACATCCAGCAAAGTCACTGTATGAAAATCCTGAAAGCTTGATATTCCCATTAGCTGGATACCAGATACCAAGTGTGGGAGCACTTTTTATGTATCTGAAGATCCTTTTTACAGCAATAAGATTGGATTTTCTAGGGGCTGATTGACTTCTTGCACAGACACATGTTGCAAACATGATATCTGGCCTAGATGCAGTTAGGTACAACAAAGACCCAATCATGCTTCTATATAAAGTCTGGTCAATCAGCTCATCCTTTTCATCAGACATGACAAGCTTATTTGTTGCCATGGGTGTGCTGCATGGTTTACAATCATTCATATCAAATTTGTTTAAAAGTTCTTTTGCATATTTGCTTTGATGAATGAAAGTACCATTTTACATTTGCTGAACTTGGAGACCAAGAAAGCATTGCAGCTCACCCATTGCACTCATTTCAAACTCAGCTGTCATGAGTTCCCTAAACTCTTCACACATTTTGTTGCATGTGCTTCCAAAAATAATGTCATCCACATAAATTTTGGACAATCATTAAATCCTTTCCTCTCCATTTTAGAAATAGTGTTTTATCAATGGTACCTCTTTTGAAACCATTGGAGAGTAGAAAGGTGGAAAGAGTTTCATACCAGGCCCTTGGTGCTTGTTTCAGGCCATACAGGGCTTTGTTCAGCCTTTAGACATGATCTGGATAAAATGGATCCTCAAAACCTGGAGGTTGACAAACATACACCTCTTCTTGAATTGTACCATAGAGGAAAGCACTTTTGATATCCATTTGAAACACCTTCATGTTGTGGTTGACAGCAAAGGCTAGGAACAGTCTAATGGCTTCCAATCTTGCAACAGGGGCGAATGTTTCATCATAATCAATCCCCTCTTCCTGTCTGTAACCTTGAACCACTAGCCTGGCTTTATTCTTGACAACAATGCCCCTTTCATCAGTTTTGTTCTTGAAGAGCCACTTTGTGCCAATGGGACTAACCTCTTCTGGCAGTGGTACAAGCTCCCATACTTGTTGTCTTTTAAACTGTTGGAGCTCCTCTTGCATGGCTTCTACCCAGCTGTTGTCTTTTAGTGCCTCTTGGTACTTGACTGGCTGATGGAGTGATAGAAAACCAGCAAAAAGACAAATGTTTTGGGTTTGGCTTCTTGTGAGCACCCCTTCATTGATGTTGCCAATGATTTGATCAGGTGGATGAGATCTCAAGTAGATTAAATCTCCTTGGTATGGAATGATGGCATTTGTTGGTGAAGGCTGCAAGTGTGTATCATCTGAGCTAACCACTGCTGGGGACTTTGATGATCCAGCAGTGGCTTCAAAAGGTGGTGGAATAGGAGGTAATGAAGTGGACACATGCTGACTTTTATCCACTGTTTGGGGACTTTTGTCAGCAGTGTTTGAGGATGTGGAAGCAGTGGTTGATGGGCTACTTTGGTCAACAACTGTTGAGGTAGCAGTGGTTGAGCTTTGACAGCTGTTTTGAACAGCTGATACTTTTCCCATTGTGGCAGACCTTTGAGGGATGATGATTTCATACCCATAGTCTGGTGTTGAATCCTCTGATGGACCTGCACTGTTAGTCTTGACAGCAGTATTCTCAAAAGTAAATTTTTCAAGATCAAACAGATCTGCAGGATTTGCTGGGATTTTCATTGATGAAAGTTCATTGAACTTTACATTCAAAGTCTCCTCCACTGCCTTGGTCCGTGTATTAAACACTTTGTAAGCCTTGGCAGTGGTTGAGTATCCCAGATGATAACCACAATCAATTTTGGCTGCAAATTTTGAAATGGAATCTTTTAAGTTCAAAATAAAGCATGGGCAGCCAAACACTTTGAAGTATGAGATCAGTGGTTTAATTTTATACAGAATTTCATAAGCAGTCTTTTTGTGCCTGGGATTTATTAAAACTCTGTTCTGGACATAGCAAGCAGTGTTTACTGCTTCTGCCCAGAAAGTTAATGGCAAACCTGAATCAGCAAGCATGGTTCTGGCAGCCTCAATCAATGTTCTGTTCTTTCTTTCAACTACCCCATTTTGCTCTGGTGTTCTAGGGAAGTTGTACTGCCTTACAATCCCTTTCTTCACACAGAAGGCATCCAACTCCTTATTTTTAAATTCTGTGCCATTGTCACTCCTGAAGCTTTTCACTGGAAGGTCAAATTGCTTTTCAACCTGTGTCACAAAGTCTTGCAAAATGCTTGCAGTCTCATCTTTTGAGTGTAAAAAGAAAGTCCATGTAAACCTAGAAAAGTCATCAACAATAACCAGACAATATCTCTTCTTTTTTAGACTCATGACTTGAACTGGGCCAAACAAATCCATATGTAGCATTTGCAAACACTGGGTTGTTTTGGACTCTTCAATGGACTTATAAGAACTTTTATGTTGTTTTCCTTTTAAACATGAAATGCAATGTTCAGGACATGAAAACAATTTTTGTGGTAGGCCTCTCACCAAACCATTTTTTGAAATTTCAGTGATTGTCTTCAGATTTGTGTGCCCCAGCCTTCTGTGCCAGAGTTCTGTCTCTTTGTTAGAGGCAGCTGAGAACAGGCAGGCATCAGCTCTGGGACACTCTTTTGACATATCAACAACATAAACATTGCCACTTCTTTGAGCAACAAGTTTTGTTTGACCAGTTTTTATTATTGCGTCAATCTTTTTGACCATTTCTGGTCCAACAATCCTACAACACTCCTTTGTGAAGAATGACCCAAAACCCTTGTCACTCATTTTTGATACACTCAGGAGGTTGAATTTCAGACTGTCTATCAGATTGACATTTTCAAAAATTATATTTCCAGATTGTACTGTACCAGACCCCAGAACTTTCCCTTTACTGTTATTCCCAAAGGATATATCACCCCCTCCATGAATTTTGAAATCTTTGAGTAGGGCTTTACATCCAGTCATGTGCCTGGAGCCTCCACTATCAACATACCAAAGGCTATCTAAGCAGGCAGAAGCTCCCTGCACATGAAGTAAAAGGATTAGTTCATTAGGGTTTCCAAAGCCAATAAGGCTTTGGATGGGGTCTCAACAGTGTCTGGGATGGATGTACATTGATGGACAGTGGTTAGGTCAGGGGTTTGGACAGTTTTAGTACTATTTCTTGCTAACCACTGTTGGGGGTCTTGACCAATCACCTGTTGGTACCCAAAAGGATGCCTGTTCACTTTTGGTTTAGAGGGCCTTTTGTAGGCCTCATAAACGTGTGGAATCCTTTGGTATAAGACTGTTTTTCCTTGCCTTTTCTGAACTGATTGGCAGGGGGTGCATCAGTAACCTAAACATCTCTTTTGACAGATGTTTGGTTCAGCTGTTTTGTAACAGCTGTTTGAACTGGCACAAACAGTGGTTGGTTCTTGGTGAATTTGACAGATGATGTTGATGGACTCAAGGATGTTTTAGCAATGTACTCATTCTTTTTCACATCAAAGTTTTTGAGATACACACATGCTTGAGTTTTGTGGTTTGTTTTACCACAAACAATGCAGCTCTTAGCTGGAACAATGACACTTGTTTTGTTCAAATCATAAGCTTTTAAATGGAAACAATCTTTTGTTAGATGATTCCTTTTCTCACAGAATTCACAAAACAGGTTATTGATCTTTTCATTCTTCTTTCTCTTTTCGGACTCCTTTGCAGCAGAGGTTTTAACCTCTGTTGGGATATCCTTGAGAGGAATGACTTTAGCTTTTGGAGCCTTAACACCATCAGTTGATGTAAAGTCCATGGGCTTGAAATTTTCAAGAATGTCACACTCATCAGACCATTTTGGTTTAAACTGATAATTTTCAAGCTCCTCAAAAGTAGAGGATCCCATTGGTCTGTCAAGTGTGATTTTGTTACCAAGTTTATCAGTGATTTCCACTTCTTGGCCATTCTTGTTTATGGGGATGTACTCAGTGGTTACATCAGTGGTTTGAACAGATTTTTCAACAGCAGTGTTTTCATCATCATGTTTTCTATAACCAACACCAAATTTTACATTGCTTTTAATCTGTTTTTCAAGCATAACCTCATACCCTTTGCAAGACTCCACCCATTTTTCACAGGTAATCTGGGTGGACTCTAACTCCTTTTTACAAACTTGGTATTTTTCTACCATAGTTTGGAGTTGAGTTTTGGTTATGCTCTGCTCTTCTTTCAGACTGCTGATCTCTTTATCTTTTTCAGCCAACTTGTTTCTAAGTTCTTTTAACAACTTTTCAAATTTGACTTCATCAGACAAGACTTTGTTCCTAAGGTTTTCATTTACTTCTTTGATGTTAGAAAAAGAAATAATGCAATTGTCTGAACACAGTTTTTCAAGAACTTGAGGTGATACCTTGGCAGCAGCCATCATTGCACAATCACATTGATGATCCTCCTCATCATCAGCTCTTGCTTCTTTCTCACCTGCTCTTTTCTCTTCCTTTTCTTCTTTGTCCTCTTTGGAACATGGATCTGTCAGTGGTTCAATCAGGGTTCCTGAACTTTCTCCCAGCAGTAGTTCACCAGCCACAGCAGTAACAACTGCTTCAGTCACCTCATCCACTGTTTCATCACTTAGTTGTTCACCTTCAGTTTCAACCCCCTCTGGTATTGACTCTAATGCCATCAAACAAAATTCATCATTAGAAGGTTCATTAGAAGCATAGAGTGCAAAATTTTCATCACTAAGCTCATCAGGCATGCTGCTCCAGTCAACAAAGCCTTGAGTGAAAAAGCTTTGCTGATCTGGTTGTACCACTGCTGGAGCAGCTGTTTGAGGTGCAACAGATTGCACTTGTGCCTAGGGGACAGGGGTTTGAACATATTGAATCTGTGGAACAGTGGTTTGGACATAATGCACAGGCACAGGGGCAGCAGCATAATGAGCAGTGTTAACATGAGCTGCAGGGGTATATTGGGTATAGTGCACAGTGCTTTGATTTTGAGGTCTAGGGTTTGAGCTAGGATGAGTGATCATAGGACCAGTAGTTTGACTCCTGCATTCCCTAGCGAAATGACCTAATCTGTTGCACTTGTAACACTTGATTTTCGATTTATCCAACCCAACCCTTAGATTCCCATGTAAACCTGGGAATTTTCGCCCTGTTCTTTTGTAGAATTTGCTAGTTCTAACACTGAGCAAAGCCAATTGGTGCAGAATGTCCATTTCCTCTAAGTCAGTGGGATCAAAATGTTGTAAATCATTGAGTTCAAAGCACAAATTATCTGACATCTGGTTTTCAGTGTTTGCAGTGAAAGCATAATTTGCAGAATGAGGATCAGGGTTGGTAAAGTTACCACCAGCTGTTATATCAATGAAATGATCATAACCCTGTTCCTTACTACTGCCACCAGATTCTTCCTGACCCAGAAGAGCTGTGCTACCGAATGAATAATCATCAGTGGCTTTTCCAGACTCTTGCAACTTCTTTTTCTGGTTCAACCCCCTTTCATAAGTCAGGAGTCTACCATGAAGTTGGGTCAGGGTCAGATCTTTGAACTCAACAGAGTTTCTAGTCACAAATGCAATTGTGTCCCATTTATTAGGTAGCGATCTAAGAAACCTGCTATTTTGGGTTGACTTTGGAAATTCAACCTTAACAAGTCTTAGCTCACTGATGAGACAACTGAACCGTTCAAATTGTTGGGTCAATGATTCACCCTTAATGTGACAGAAGGTTTCATACTGCTGATTCAGAATTTCCCTATTGTTTTCAATAACTTCTTCAGTTCCCCCAAACTGTTCCTTCAATGCATCCCATAGCTCTTTGGCACTGTTACATTGTAACAGTCCAGCATAGATCTCATTTGGTAATGCAGATGATTTGATGCTAAATGCTTTGGCATCGAGTTCGAACTTCTGAAAATCGTTTTCAGTATAGTTTTCATAAGGTTTTGGTACGAACTTCTTTGGATCCTCAGCACTTGGCACCATAGGAACATGGGGACCAAAAACAACAGACCTCCAACATCCAGTGTTCTGTTGAGAAAGGATGTGACCCATCCTTTGCTCCCAGATGTTGTATTCATTTCTTTTAAGCATAGGTGGTTTAAAAAGTGAGCCAATGTTATTCTTATCATCTTGAGATTGTGACGTCATCCTGGTTGTTTTACAGACACTGATTAATCAACTTTAATGGTGATTAAACCTTGCTCTTTTTTTCAACAAAAACGAACAAACTATCGATATCAACGATTTTGAGCTGAACTATTTATGTCAAAATGATTGTTAAATCAAATTTGACTGTCCTTGCTCTGATACCAATTGTTGGATCTGAGTTTGATTTTGATTGTATTTTACGTTTGAAATTAAGATGAAGATGGATGAGTTGTGCAGCGGAATTAAGATGAAAACAAACTTTGCATACAATCAAACGAGAGTATTGCTTTGATCAAGACATTTTCTACAAAGAACCGAAAGATTGAATTTAGTTTCAACACCGATTACAATGTATTGCTTAATACAAACTCCCCCTCAGCCAGAGCTCAGCGTTTGTTCGTGCAGGAAAACAAGTTTGCAAAGAGCTAATAGAACAGTACTGAGCACTGTTCTATTTATAGGCACTAGCAAACAACTGAGCATCTAAGCTGACGTCACCATGAAAGTGACATCTAACCTCCTATCAAACTATAACCCCTGATCTATACAAACACTGCTATACTAACTACTTTTTATTACATTACATAACATAAAGACAGAGTAAACAACTGCTGCATCCCTCCACTGCTGTGAACCCAGCAGTACTTGTCCGGATCAGCAGTGCTTGAACCAAGGCAGTAGATTGAATCAGCAGAGCCTTAGTTCTATCATCAGGTCTTTACTTGAGCAGCAGTTGGGAGTCAGCAGTTTGCACGATCAGTAGATAGGAGGTCAGCAGATGTTGAAATCACTTTCAAGGGGAGAGACTTGTATATAACATCTGCTTATTCTGGATCCACTACTCTGACCCAGTTTTGGCTTTAATTATCTGTTCCTCTAGTAGGGTTCGATCCCAACAAAGATTTTAGGTGTGTTTTAATTTAAACTTTATAAAAGTCAAAAAGATTTTATTTCTATCTTATTTTTGATTAACCGATGTTGGAACTCGAGTCTTCGTCGCCTGAAACCTGAACGAAAACCAAAACGACTGAATCTTCATAAACGGTCAGAGTTTGCAAGTTTTGAAAGTTAATAATCAAAATTGAACAATCTGTTAACTTTTTAAACAAATTGTCGGACGGTAGTTGTAACACCTCGTAAAAATCACGTCCAATGATGCATTGACACGTGTAATAAAACCTAATTAGGTCAAACGTTGAATTTGAGGGACTAATTTTGTGAAAAATCAAAAGCTTTGATTATAGAAGGACTGGAAATGATAACATGCTTATTATAAGCCTCGGAATAACATTACATGGTAATCATATTCACAAATGGGCCACTTGTTGATCAAGAGTAGCCGTTTGAGTAATTAATTGAAAGTTTGCGCAATGAAGGGTTAAAAGCGTCAACATGTTAATTCTTACCTCTGAGTTACCTTTTAACAAACCAGGAGCTTCATGATATTTGATTATACTCTCGGGAATGCCAGTTATTGGCCGTCTAAGGTTTTTATACCTATAAGTAAAGTTACGCGCAACTTTGCAAGTTAGAGGGACTAAAAGTATCAATATGTTTAATTATACCTCTGAATGACCTTTTAGCCAACCCGAAGCATCGTGATGTTTAATAATACTCTCAATAATGCCTAATATGGATTAGATGAGGCTTCGATGCTATTAAACGATGATATGCGCAAGTTTGCGCATTAGAGGGACCTAAAGCGTCAACTTTTGAATCTATGCCTTTTGGTGACCATTTAAGCGATCGAGAGCGTAGAAATAATTAAACTCATGCTTGGGAATGCCCATTATGGGCCATGGAAGGCTTGGATGTTAGTAAACGACATTTCGCGCTACTTTGTGCGATTAAAGGACTATTTGCGTCAAACTGCAAAAGTATGCCGATTCGTATGGTAACGGACCTTCCGGAATATGACCATGAGTTAAACATGCCCTAATTATCCTTTATATAGCTTAGATATAGGCTTAGAGGTGTTTGGTGCGCAAAAATAAACTTTTAAGTCAAGCAGGGACTAAAAGTGTCAAAAAGTGCACAAGTTTGCATTTTCGCGCATATTTTACATTCTGAATATATCCGGACATCCAAAAATTTATGTAAGCATTAAAATATTTTATTTTAGTGTTCGGCATGATAAAATTCCATTCGTCGCGTAATTTAGGTCGTTTTTCGCGTCCGTTCGTGTTTCGTCATAATTAGACGAACAACGTGACCGTACGGCCAAACGAACCGACATCCGACATATTTTTGAGCATTTTTCATGTCCCCTATATTTAGGCATCATAGTAGAGCCTTGAAATGAGGTCAACGGGCTTTAAATGGGTCATAAATGGCAAATATCAAGTACAGGGACTGTTTCGGTACTTCTACCAAACTGTGAATCAGAACCAGGGGCCAGGCGGGCCGCGTAAACACCCCTGTCGCGATCCTACGAGGTCCCGAAAAGTATATATAAGAGATGGGTTTCATTTGTTTTTCACACCTTTCCTCCAAATCTGCTATGCTCTCTGAATTAAGAGGATCTTGAACTCTTTTGAGAACCTCCCTCAGTCCTTTGGACCTCTTGTAAGTGTCCTTTCGTGCTTAGTTTAAATTGTTTAGCGTTTATAGCCGAAAAGTCAAGCGTTTTTTATAAACGCTTTGACTTTTAAACGGTTGAGCCATTGTTCGCAACGAACATGGCTACGTGACCGTAATTAGGTAGGTGTTAAACCCTCAAAAGGGCACCTCCTAATTACCACGTTTACTCAGTCAATTGTCGGGTCAAACTTCTTAATAAAAAGTCAAGCGAGTCAGTTTTTACTAATAAATTCATAACTAATAATACAGAAGTTATGGAACATGTTTTAACATTTCAATAACTTGAAAATTAATATAAGAACATGTTTAAGCATGTTCGACCCGACAATTCTAAATATAGGCTCGGTTCGGAACCGAAAGTCGCAAAAGTAGACTTTTGCTTTGACTTTCAGTTCTGACCCAATTTAGCTTAGTTTAGACATGCCTTAGAATTCCATTAGGACCATGTTATAGGTTAGCGTAACCCTCTGAGGTTATACAACTTGGTTCCTAAGTTATCCGATTCATATGCATGTTTTCGTTATATGCCTAAATGTTGACTATTATGCCCTTTTGACCTTAAAACGATATTTTTGAAAATGTGAGAGGATATAAGCCTTTATTACTGATTTATAAACTTGCCCAAAAAATTTAAGATCAGTTTGAGGTCTAGGTTAGGAGTTATGCTCATTAGTTCTAGCTTTGATTCGGTAATTGTCGGTTTTGCCCTTTTGGCCTATAAAATGAGTTTTACAAATCATATTGATACCAAACCTTTTGCTACTAATCTTATATGATAAATAAAATATTTTAAGCCTTCTGGAATGATAAAAATATCAGCTTTTCTTATAAAACCCGGAAATCGCTTAAAACCGCCTTTTTACGCGTTTTAAGCGCATAGTATGAGTTAAAACCATTTTTAACATATAAGACTTAATACCTACTGACGTTTTAAGTAAAATTTTTATAATTAAATAGTAAGCAAAAGTTTTGAACTCAGAATTCTAATTTTGAAATTTTAAAGCCTATGTGAAATTACCAAAATGCCCCTTCGGTGCATAGTTGGGTTAAAAGTGATAAATTCCACACATAGGCAATACCATACTGATATAACTTATTAAATTAAGTATTTTAATGAATATATTAGACCTGAATCTCGGATTTATAATTAATCTCTTTTATAAGCTTTAAAATGACCAAAATGCCCCTACGGGGCATAGTTTGAGTTTAAATTCGTTTTGGGCATAATGGAAGGTATCCTACTGATATCACAACATGTTTAAGGCATATTAACTTAGGAAACCTGTTTGTGACTCATTTGGTTACCCGTTACACACTTTTCACGTTTGGTGCGGTTTATCTAACTAGTTTGCATAAATTAGCCGAAACGGGTCAAACCTTATCATTTGTATCTCAAAAATCCAGAATGTTTTTAGTTTACCCATATTATACAAGTATACAAACTTGTCGGGTCTAAACCACATTCCAATCCGGTCTTCGCTTAATCATGCGTTTTGGACCGTATATCTTCCTTCAAAACTAACCGGTCTAAGTTTAGGCTTAATTAAGACCCGTTAGGAATCTAATAGGGTATTAAAACCTTCGTTCCAGATTTAGGAGCCCAGTAAAAGCTACATGTACTTGCTTGGTAGTATACGGCTGGGATAAATTGTATAAATTTGCTCAGGTAAATACTTTTAACTTATTTTCCCTTATACAGTCTTGGGGTACGGTATATAAAATACCGCTTGGTCGGGTATTGAATCTTTAATCGTATGAAGGTTAATTTATTGAAATGACCCGTTTAAATTGTTTTGTTTGCTTAAAGCCTTTGGGGGGTTAATGACCATGTCCCGGATATCCTTGGCATCATTCATTGAAATGGCCACGACCTAAGCACGGGGTGTAGGCATACACCCGCCAGTTATAAAATATTTTGTCCCTTGTGCATTCAAATCAATTTTCCTAAAACATTTTCAAAATGAGTCAGTTAATTGTATTTACCAGTGTAAACTGACGTATTTTCCAAAAAGGTTAAGTGCAGGTACTAGACGGAATAGGCTGGCTACTCCTAGCATCAATAAAGAGTCTTGCAAGCTTAGATGCCTTTAAAGTCTGTTGAACAATTATCTTTTACTTGATCCGCCTGTGGATCCTTTACATTTCGTTTGTAATACTTTGATATTACTTTATATCGGTTTGTAATATATTCATCTTTTGCTTCCGTTGTGCATTAAATTGTGTTGTTTGACTATGACGATATCAACTACGTCACGATACTCCCCATTGGGCACACCTGTAATATGTGGAAATATCGGGGTGTGACAGGTTGGTATCAGAGTCAACATTGAGTGAATTAAACACTAGCCTTTTTGTGTTTAATCTCAATGACACAGTAGCACATTCCTTGACCTTCAGAGTCTAGACTTAACGTAGGAATACTCTCATCTCTATTCGGAGAACTATTGCTTTCAATTCTATATATTTTTAATATGTCGCCAAGCAAAGAGCCGTAATGGAAATTCTCCCCATCTGAAGCCTAGGAATGCGGAGCTTTGTACTGCGACTAGGATAAACGTGCAACCAAGGAGAAAACATTCAGAAATAAAATGAAGAAGAAACTCCTTTTGCTGAAGTTTGTTTCCATAATAAGTCCTTATAAGGGCATATTTATCCTTCAGTCCCTTCGTGGACAACATTATTCATTTCAAGTCCCGTTTAGGGCAATACTCTTTTAAAAATCATTGGAATGTTTTATCTAAATTTCATTTATATCATTGTATATGAATATAATATATGAAATAAACTAAAATAACATTCCTTTTATAAGATCTACCATTATAATAAAATGGCAAAATCTAAAAAGGACAAGACCTAGCCCATGTGTCATTTTTAGACAGGGCCAAGATGGTAGTTCCTCAGTTAGATTCAGATCCTTGTTAACTTCTCAATTTAGGATTGTTCTGCGTTAAATATTAAAAAGAATCTTAAAGGTAAAACCTAGCCACATGTCATTTTAGACATGGCCAAGATGGTAAAACCTATTCAAAAGATTCAAATCCTTGTTAACATTCCTGACAACAGTGATGCGATAAAATCACACTTGTCATCTTTATATTAGGAATTCTTCCAAACCCCTTATTTAGCATAAATGATCAATAGGAATCATGGCTAATAAACGTCGAACATGATGCATACATCAAAACATTCATTTGGAATGTATGCCTACGGGCAAAGATATGCACATGGAAAAGATCGTTTTATTTCATAACTTCTTGTCAAGACAATGAACTATGAAATTTTCCGATCCAAAGGATCATTGATTATGTTTTAAATTTCCCTAGAGACAAGGCATATGTGCCATCAAAAAGTCCTTTGGAATAAGCCCTTGTGTTATATAAAATGTCGGTACGACATTGACAGTCATGACTTATGTCCCCTGTCTAATAAATATGAAGGATTATATTCCGTTTAAACGCCAAAGATGGTTTATTTAAAAACCTAGGCAAAATATAATCAAATAAATTTAATACTATCTATTGGCCTATATGGTTTATTTGCACCATGGCTATTTAATCATCAAACTCGACGATGCGTTATATAATTAAACAAATTATTACTACTTGGTCTGTAGCCTTCAAAGCTTCACCATGGCTGACTCATCTGAAGCTCACAATCATCCAGTTGGTCAGAGTGATAATGCAAGACTGAACTTAACGGGCACCGAGTTACAGGCTATGTTAGATACCGCCATAAACAAAGCCGTGGACAGAGTGTTAAAGAATCCAAAGAGAAAGTGCGATAATACCCCAAATAAGGGTTACAAAAAGGGTAAGGCCAGTTCAAACCAGTCCAAGCCAAATGAGGCGAAACCCAAATGTAAAACCTGCGGGAAGCAGCACTTCGGAAAATGTTTCCGTGAACAGACCAGGGGATGTGGCATCTGTAAGGAGATGGATCACAAGACTCATGAATGCAAGGACTTGAAGGACGCCACATGCTATGGTAGTGGCGAGAAGGGCACATAAAGACCCGCTGCCCAAAGAAGGCAACTAAAGGGAAATGCACTTTAGAATCACAAGCTAAGCCTTGTGGAATCTGTAATAAAGAAGGGCACAAAACTTTGGAGTGCTAAGACATAAAGGACGCAACCTGCTATGGTTGTAATGAAATAAGGCACATCAAAACTAATTACCCAAATAAAACCAAGAAGCCGGGAGAGGCTAAGAAGACCAAAGCTAGAGTCTTTCAAATGAATACTCAAGAAGCCGTTCAAGATAACAATGTCACAACAGGTACTTTCCTGATCAATGACGTTTATGCTAGAGTATTATTTGATTCGGGCGTAGATAAGTCTTTCGTAGACAATAGATTTTGTAAATTATTAAATCTGCCTGTTAAAACTCTAAGCGTTAAGTATGAAGTAGAATTGGCCGATGGTACCTCAGAGACTGCTTCAGCAATATTAGATGGATGTTTTATATCCATTAGGAATCATTCTTTTCCGCTGTCCTTGTTTCCGTTAAAAGTAAAGGGACTCGATATAGTGATAGGAATGGATTGGTCATCTTGTAACCAAGCCCATATTGTGTGTGACAAGAAGCAAGTAGTTATCAAGACTCCTTATGGTGAGCCTTTGACAATTCAAGGAGACACATGGTACGGATTGCCTAAGCACTTGCTAAATTTGGTATTTAATACCAAAGCTTTGAGTATGGAAAACTCAAAAGAGACAAACAAAAGTCGCGATGCTAGAGATGCGACAAATGTTAATGGTGCATCAAATGTGAACCTCCATGTTAATGGAGTTAATCTCCAAAACTGTAGTTAACGTTGCTGTTAGAAAGGCTATGAGAAAAGTCATGAAAAGGTTCAAGAAGCCGAATGCTGCTTGCTCTAAAACACATGTCGCTGCTCATAAGAAGAGCTTTATTCATACTTCATATGCGAAGAATGAACTAAACAAAATCATATATGGCAAGGAGCCCCATTCCTTTTAGGATATACTTAAAAGTACTTCGTCTCTTGGAAATCAAGAGACTTCAATAAGAAAAAGGGGCCATCGATTGCAGGAAATAGTGGGATGAAGTAGAAACCATTAGGTGTATCAGCGGTTATGCTAGAAAGAACACGGTGAGGTATGCATCACAGTCATTCGATGGCAATACCCTTAATTAGTGAGGACATTAATGAGGTCCACAAGAAAGATCCTCTTATACATTATGGGATGGTCCAAGTTTTAAGGACCTTATTAGAAAAACCTATTATCCGCTTCACGAAATGGAAAAAGATGGAATAAGAATTTTCTGACTCTCACCATAAAAGTTCTAGACTGTCGACAGTATGTTACAAAATTTAATTCATTGGCTGAGATAGTACCCTATTCCATTTACCCAAAATCTAAGCTTAATGCAAATAATTATTGGTGGTTAGCATCGGCAATAAGAGGGCACATTAAGATTTCAAAGCCTGCTTATTATAAATCCATTATGGATCTACCTCAGCTACTCACATTATATAGATTAAGAACCAACCAGTCAAAGCTGAGTCTGCCCAAAAATTTGTCAAAGATTTTACAGCTAAGTTTAAAAGGATTAAGAATGGAGGCATTTAATCCTCCTGATGAATGATTAGAGGCAGTTCACATTAATAATGACACCAGATAAATCCCTTATTGTGATTTTATTGCTAGGAGTGACGTTTGGTTTCAGGTGCTGCTGAGTCTCTCATAAGACCATAAGCTTAGCAAACTTTTAGAAATTTTCCCGTAAGAACCCCAGATATTAAGTGTAAGGTAAAACTTACAGGCGAAATCATAGGAACCATTTCTTCTGTTCCTGTCAGAAACCTCCAATCGTAGAATTCTAGAAGTATCCTTGACGTGTGCGTATATATACATAATTTTGCAATGAAATTACACACGATTTGGTTTTAAATTTATAAAAGTGATTATTACTTTTACATCAAAACACACACGAAAGAGGCAAGTGTACCCCGTCATATATGTAGTAAAGTATCGATAAGAACCAAGTATCGATCCAAGGAAATGGGCGGAGAAATAATACTAGACCTTTGTCACTAAACTACCGGTAAAAACATAAGTTGATTTGGTTTTTAACAAACTAAAGTAAGCATAAACAAATACTTATAAAACATAGTAGATAATAGATAAAAAGCCTTGCTTAATACACAACCAAAGCATGTCAACTAAGTCGGTTTTGGCACTTAGAAGCATTCGGTCAATTTTCCATTTTAAGACAATTAGTATCCCTTTCGGGAATCCTAACATGACAATCATTCGGAAAGCTAAAACGATAAACACACTTTAACCACCTAAAATTGTTCTTTAATGTGCAATTGATAAATATCTACGAAAATCTCTTAAAAATAAGTTAGTCATCCGTTAGGAGTTTTCTAACCGCACTTAATCAAGGAAAGCGACACCGATAAACACAATGCAACCACCGAGACAAGCATAAACTAGATTAAATCACAACCGAGATCATTTTACAAATCTTACACATAAATTCACCAAGATAGCAATTTTGGCCTAAACTACTAACTAAGTTAACAAATCATGGCAAGAATTCATAACGACACCATTTAACACGTTTAGGTCCTTACGTGACGGCAAGCTTTCTTGATTAACAATAATTACATTTTATTAAATCACTAACCATTTCTAGTATCATCATGCACACATTTTAACCAAGCTAAACTAGTTAACCAAGTTTAAAGTTTACTAATACAAGATTAATTAAGCTTCATTTTTCAACTATCTTAACTAACCAAGTACCAATCATCCAACACAATTACTTATAATCAAGAATTCAATATCAATAACAAGGTTGCAAACTAATCATCAAAGATTAACATAGAATATACTTCAAAATGTCATTACAAACAAAGATTAACACACTAATGGTTATAATCAAGCAAGGGATTGTTGTGTTTTTGCCCAAAGGCTACAATAATACATAAACATTAATCTAAATGCTTGAAAGATTAACAAAATCATGGAAAGATTAGAAAACCAAACCATAAACAAGCATAAGATTAAGAATCCGGATAGTAATCGAGCTAAACGGGACAATGTGGCTTGAATCCGGGTGAAAGCTAACGCCTCCGGAGCCTGAAAATCGCCAGAATTGCTCTCCAAAATTCCAGAGTTCCGAACAGAATGTTTATGTTCTGTTTTTATATAAATTCGAAATCGCACGGTCGTGCGTCCTGTTGCACGACCGTTCACTTTTTGAATTATTGGAGGTATGGTGCACCATACTGCATGACGTCACAGATCTTGACCAGACGTAGGTCACGCACGGTCGTTCTTCGTATCGCACGACCGTTCCATTCCGGGATCTTGTTGCACGAGCTACTGCACTGGTCGTTCATCACCGATGTTTGGCTGGATCATCGGATCCGCACGGGGTGCAAAATATGGAACGACCGTGCTTCACCGGGATGGTCATGGTTGCCTTGCACGCCGAGTTGCACGTTCGTTCAATGCCGGACTGACTTGCTTTTGTCGGAGATGCACGGTCGTGCAATAGGTCGCACGACCGCTCCACATGCCCAGGTCAGTTTCCTTAACAGAATGTTCGCAGCTTCGTCGTTTTGTCCGGAAAGTCCTCGTTTTCACTATCATCTTGTCTGGTATGCTGTTTTAGGCCTGTAAACAAAAGTGTAGATGATTAAGCATCCGAATGACGGTTTTACGGCCGAAAACGCATAAAATAGGGGTAAAACGGGAGACTAAAATATGTGTAAATTAGCGAATATCAAATCTCCCCACACTTGAACCTTGCTTGTCCTCAAGCAAGCTAAACTAAAAAGCAATAAAAGATAGAAACAAACAAGAACGATAATTTACACACTATTTTATTGAAAACAACTATAAACGGTTAGCCAGTTTTTCGAAAGACAACATCAAAAGACTTAAACCCAACAAGCATATGCAAATATATAGCGACAACCAAAAAGCCGTGACTTCACATTTAATTGACTCAACATGTTAATCTTCACACAACTCACAATGTTCACACACACTCGGTTTTATTTATGAAACATACATAAAATGTGTACGTGCGAACACTCAACGCCTCGTCAATGAAATGTGTAATATCATAAGCTTGTCATAAGATCTCGTCTCCACCAACTAACATGCGAAAAAGTGTAAATCAAGAGGTCTTTACAGGTTATAACGTTAGGCTTGGGCGAAGGGTATGGAAATGGATATTTTAAAGTGGCGAAAATGGTTAAAACTCGGTAGTAGCGTTTAACTAGCAACAAACAAAACAACTATACATACAAATGCCTTAAAAAGGCGACTATTTCGCAATCAAGCTAATCAACGATATTTTGACATTTAAGAATTCAAAATTGCTCGATTTTCGTCGACTTCACCCTATTTTAGGGTGTTTTATTTTCTGTTTTTTTTATTAACAAGAAACTAGATAAATAAACAATAAACTACAACAAACGCTAGTTAAACGATTATTTTGACCGAGTTTTAACACTAAAAAGGTTTAAAACATAAAAAGGCTAAATTTGGCTAAGTGGGCGATAATGTGGGTAAACAAAGGTAAACGGGAAGGCTCGACATGGTTAATCCTAAAGGGTAATATAAGGTTTACGGGAAGCACAACACAAAGAACAAGGTTTACAACAAAGGGGTAATCTAAGTGCCTCTATCACTTCTACACAATTCCGCAAGTTCATGGTCTTAACAAGCATACTAGTGACAAGTTCTAAATTACACATAACATCCGGCTCACTCCTATATCCGAAATGAACAAATATATAACAATATCAAGGCTCAAATATGCTCACGTAACGGAAGGAATGGGTAAAAGTGTGAAAACTATCATGCAAGTCTTTCTTTGTTTGTCACGCTTTCCGGTTTCCTTTTTCAAAAATATTTTGCTTGTCGAGTTTTTATCAAATCCGACGCTTTCTAAAACACAACCAACCGGTTTATTTACTAAAATATATACAAAATACAGGTATTTTTGAATGATTTTTCTGATTTTTTTTATATAGAGGACAAACAAAGTTAACAAAGTTAACCCCCTCCCCACACTTGAACTTCGCATTGTCCCCAATACGAGACCCGAAATATAGAGAAAAGGATAATAGTACTCCCCTCAAGTTGATGTTGATGCAACGAGACTTCCGAAGCTGTATCTGTCACGTGCTCCGGTCCAAGATTTTATAGCCAAAACTGCAAGTATGTCACATGTACACCAAAACAGAACAGAAACAGAAAAAACACAAGTAAACCATAATATACATAAATATAAGACTAGAATCCAAACAAATACAAGACATAAAGTAAATTGTCTGAAAAAAAAATACAATCCGAGGGTGTTGAAATAACAAACAAAATGAACACCCAAAATATAAAGTACTGAAATAAAAACAACCACCGACTCCTATGCGTCATTACCATCATCGTCTCTAGTAAAGGACGGACCTGCATCTCCATAACCAGGTGGGTTCCACGGTGGGAACTGTGGAGGATGCTGAAAGTAGTCGGGATATGCATGATGCAATTGTCTGAACACAGTTTTTCAAGAACTTGAGGTGATACCTTGGCAGCAGCCATCATTGCACAATCACATTGATGATCCTCCTCATCATCAGCTCTTGCTTCTTTCTCACCTGCTCTTTTCTCTTCCTTTTCTTCTTTGTCCTCTTTGGACCATGGATCTGTCAGTGGTTCAATCAGGGTTCCTGAACTTTCTCCCAGCAGTAGTTCACCAGCCACAGCAGTAACAACTGCTTCAGTCACCTCATCCACTGTTTCATCACTTAGTTGTTCACCTTCAGTTTCAACCCCCTCTGGTATTGACTCTAATTCCATCAAACAAAATTCATCATTAGAAGGTTCATTAGAAGCATAGAGTGCAAAATTTTCATCACTAAGCTCATCAGGCATGCTGCTCCAGTCAACAAAGCCTTGAGTGAAAAAGCTTTGCTGATCTGGTTGTACCACTGCTGGAGCAGCTGTTTGAGGTGCAACAGATTGCACTTGTGCCTAGGGGACAGGGGTTTGAACATATTGAATCTGTGGAACAGTGGTTTGGACATAATGCACAGGCACAGGGGCAGCAGCATAATGAGCAGTGTTAACATGAGCTGCAGGGGTATATTGGGTATAGTGCACAGTGCTTTGATTTTGAGGTCTAGGGTTTGAGCTAGGATGAGTGATCATAGGACCAGTAGTTTGACTCCTGCATTCCCTAGCGAAATGACCTAATCTGTTGCACTTGTAACACTTGATTTTCGATTTATCCAACCCAACCCTTAGATTCCCATGTAAACCTGGGAATTTTCGCCCTGTTCTTTTGTAGAATTTGCTAGTTCTAACACTGAGCAAAGCCAATTGGTGCAGAATGTCCATTTCCTCTAAGTCAGTGGGATCAAAATGTTGTAAATCATTGAGTTCAAAGCACAAATTATCTGACATCTGGTTTTCAGTGTTTGCAGTGAAAGCATAATTTGCAGAGTGAGGATCAGGGTTGGTAAAGTTACCACCAGCTGTTATATCAATGAAATGATCATAACCCTGTTCCTTACTACTGCCACCAGATTCTTCCTGACCCAGAAGAGCTGTGCTACCGAATGAATAATCATCAGTGGCTTTTCCAGACTCTTGCAACTTCTTTTTCTGGTTCAACTCCCTTTCATAAGTCAGGAGTCTACCATGAAGTTGGGTCAGGGTCAGATCTTTGAACTCAACAGAGTTTCTAGTCACAAATGCAATTGTGTCCCATTTATCAGGTAGCGATCTAAGAAACCTGCTATTTTGGGTTGACTTTGGAAATTCAACCTTAACAAGTCTTAGCTCACTGATGAGACAACTGAACCGTTCAAATTGTTGGGTCAATGATTCACCCTTAATGTGACAGAAGGTTTCATACTGCTGATTCACAATTTCCCTATTGTTTTCAATAACTTCTTCGGTTCCCCCAAACTGTTCCTTCAATACATCCCATAGCTCTTTGGCACTGTTACAATGTAACAGTCCAGCATAGATCTCATTTGGTAATGCAGATGATTTGATGCTAAATGCTTTGGCATCGAGTTCGAACTTCTGAAAATCGGTTTCAGTATAGTTTTCATAAGGTTTTGGTACGAACTTCTTTGGATCCTCAACACTTGGCACCATAGGAACATGGGGACCAAAAACAACAGACCTCCAACATCCAGTGTTCTGTTGAGCAAGGATGTGACCCATCCTTTGCTCCCAGATGTTGTATTCATTTCTTTTAAGCATAGGTGGTTTAAAAAGTGAGCCAATGTTATTCTTATCATCTTGAGATTGTGACGTCATCCTGGTTGTTTTACAGACACTGATTAATCAACTTTAATGGTGATTAAACCTTGCTCTTTTTTTCAACAAAAACGAACAAACTATCGATATCAACGATTTTGAGCTGAACTATTTATGTCAAAATGATTGTTAAATCAAATTTGACTGTCCTTGCTCTGATACCAATTGTTGGATCTGAGTTTGATTTTGATTGTATTTTACGTTTGAAATTAAGATGAAGATGGATGAGTTGTGCAGCGGAATTAAGATGAAAACAAACTTTGCATACAATCAAACGAGAGTATTGCTTTGATCAAGACATTTTCTACAAAGAACCGAAAGATTGAATTTAGTTTCAACACCGATTACAATGTAATGCTTAATACAAACTCCCCCTCAGCCAGAGCTCAGCGTTTGTTCGTGCAGGAAAACAAGTTTGCAAAGAGCTAATAGAACAGTACTGAGCACTGTTCTATTTATAGGCACTAGCAAACAACTGAGCATCTAAGCTGACGTCACCATGAAAGTGACATCTAACCTCCTATCAAACTATAACCCCCGATCTATACAAACACTGCTATACTAACTACTGCTTATTACATTACATAACATAACGACAGAGTAAACAACTGCTGCATCCCTCCACGGCTGTGAACCCAACAGTACTTGTCCGGATCAGCAGTGCTTGAACCAAGGCAGTAGATTGAATCAGCAGAGCCTTAGTTCTATCATCAGGTCTTTACTTGAGCAGCAGTTGGGAGTCAGCAGTTTGCACGATCAGTAGATAGGAGGTCAGCAGATGTTGAAATCACTTTCAAGGGGAGAGACTTGTATATAACATCTGCTTATTCTGGATCCACTGCTCTGACCCAGTTTTGGCTTTAATTATCTGTTCCTCTGGTAGGGTTCGATCCCAACAAAGATTTTAGGTGTGTTTTAATTTAAACTTTATAAAAGTCAAAAAGATTTTATTTCTATCTTATTTTTGATTAACCGATGTTGGAACTCGAGTCTTCGTCACCTGAAACCTGAACGAAAACCAAAATGACTGAATCTTCATAAACGGTCAGAGTTTGCAAGTTTTGAAAGTTAATAATCAAAATTGAACAATCTGTTAACTTTTTAAACAAATTGTCGGACGGTAGTTGTAACACCTCGTAAAAATCACGTCCAATGATGTATTGACACATGTAATAAACCCTAATGAGGTCAAACGTTGAATTTGAGGGACTAATTTTGTGAAAAATCAAAAGCTTTGATTATAGAAGGACTGGAAATGATAACATGCTTATTATAAGCCTCGGAATAACATTACATGGTAATCATATTCACAAATGGGCCACTTGTTGATCAAGAGTAGCCGTTTGAGTAATTAATTGAAAGTTTGCGCAATGAAGGGTTAAAAGCGTCAACATGTTAATTCTTACCTCTGAGTTACCTTTTAACAAACCAGGAGCTTCATGATATTTGATTATACTCTCGGGAATGCCAGTTATTGGCCGTCTAAGGTTTTTATACCTATAAGTAAAGTTACGCGCAACTTTGCAAGTTAGAGGGACTAAAAGTATCAATATGTTTAATTATACCTCTGAATGACCTTTTAGCCAACCCGAAGCATCGTGATGTTTAATAATACTCTCAAGAATTCCTAATATGGATTAGATGAGGCTTCGATGCTATTAAACGACGATATGCGCAAGTTTGCGCATTAGAGGGGCCTAAAGCGTCAACTTTTGAATCTACGCCTTTTGGTGACCATTTAAGCGACCGAGAGCATAGAAATAATTAAACTCATGCTTGGGAATGCCCATTATGGGCCATGGAAGGCTTGGATGTTAGTAAACGACATTTCGCGCTACTTTGTGCGATTAAAGGACTATTTGCGTCAAACTGCAAAAGTATGCCGATTCGTATGGTAACGGACCTTCCAGAATATGACCATGAGTTAAACATGCCCTAATTATCCTTTATATAGCTTAGATATAGGCTTAGAGGTGTTTGGTGCGCAAAAATAAACTTTTAAGTCAAGCAAGGACTAAAAGTGTCAAAAAGTGCACAAGTTTGCATTTTCGCGCATATCTTACATTCTGAATATATCCGGACATCCAAAAATTTATGTAAGCATTAAAATATTTTATTTTAGTGTTCGGCATGATAAAATTCCATTCGTCGCGTAATTTGGGTCGTTTTTCGCGTCCGTTCGTGTTTCGTCGTAATTAGACGAACAACGTGACCGTACGGCCAAACGAACCGACGTCCGACATATTTTTGAGCATTTTTCATGTCCCCTATATTTAGGCATCATAGTAGAGCCTTGAAATGAGGTCAACGGGCTTTAAATGGCTCATAAATGGCAAATATCAAGTACAGGGACTGTTTCGGTACTTCTGCCAAACTGTGAATCAGAACCAGGGGCCAGGCGGGCCGCGTATACACCCCTGGGTTCCCTACGCGGGCCGTGTAAGAGCAGATCAGCTGCAGAAAGCTGTTTTGCTGCTGGTTTTTGTCAAAACTTGGTTCTATACTCACATAACCGACTCTAGGGGCTGCCCACAGATTGTAAAGGTGGTTTTACACTTGTTGCCATCTGATTATAACTCCCGGACACTTTTCGCGATCCTACGAGGTCCCGAAAAGTATATATAAGAGATGGGTTTCATTTGTTTTTCACACCTTTCCTCCAAATCTGCTATGCTCTCTGAATTAAGAGGATCTTGAACTCTTTTGAAAACCTCCCTCGGTCCTTTGGACCTCTTGTAAGTGTCCTTTCGTGCTTAGTTTAAATTGTTTAGCGTTTATAGCCGAAAAGTCAAGCGTTTTTTATAAACGCTTTGACTTTTAAACGGTTGAGCCATTGTTCGCAACGAACATGGCTACGTGACCGTAATTAGGTAGGTGTTAAACCCTCAAAAGGGCACCTCCTAATTACCACGTTTACTCAGTCAATTGTCGGGTCAAACTTCTTAATAAAAAGTCAAGCGAGTCAGTTTTTACTAATAAATTCATAACTAATAATACAGAAGTTATGGAACATGTTTTAACACTTCAATAACTTGAAAATTAATATAAGAACATGTTTAAGCATGTTCGACCCGACAATTCTAAGTATAGGCTCGGTTCGGAACCGAAAGTCGCAAAAGTAGACTTTTGCTTTGACTTTCAGTTCTGACCCGATTTAGCTTAGTTTAGACATGCCTTAGAATTCCATTAGGACCATGTTATAGGTTAGCGTAACCCTATGAGGTTATACAACTTGGTTCCTAAGTTATCCGATTCATATGCATGTTTCCGTTATATGCCTAAATCTTTACTATTATGCCCTTTTGACCTTAAAACGATATTTTTGAAAATGTGAGAGGATATAAGCCTTTATTACTGATTTATAAACTTGCCCAAAAAATTTAAGATCAGTTTGAGGTCTAGGTTAGGAGTTATGCTCATTAGTTCTAGCTTTGATTCGGTAATTGTCGGTTTTGCCCTTTTGGCCTATAAAATGAGTTTTACAAATCATATTGATACCAAACCTTTTGCTACTAATCTTATATGATAAATAAAATATTTTAAGCCTTCTGGAATGATAAAAATATCAGCTTTTCTTATAAAACCCGGAAATCGCTTAAAACCGCCTTTTTACGCGTTTTAAGCGCATAGTATGAGTTAAAACCATTTTTAACATATAAGACTTAATACCTACTGACGTTTTAAGTAAAATTTTTATAATTAAATAGTAAGCAAAAGTTTTGAACTCAGAATTCTAATTTTGAAATTTTAAAGCCTATGTGAAATTACCAAAATGCCCCTTCGGTGCATAGTTGGGTTAAAAGTGATAAATTCCACACATAGGCAATACCATACTGATATAACTTATTAAATTAAGTATTTTAATGAATATATTAGACCTGAATCTCGGATTTATAATTAATCTCTTTTATAAGCTTTAAAATGACCAAAATGCCCCTACGGGGCATAGTTTGAGTTTAAATTCGTTTTGGGCATAATGGAAGGTATCCTACTGATATCACAACATGTTTAAGGCATATTAACTTAGGAAACCTGTTTGTGACTCATTTGGTTACCCGTTACACACTTTTCACGTTTGGTGCGGTTTATCTAACTAGTTTGCATAAATTAGCCGAAACGGGTCAAACCTTATCATTTGTATCTCAAAAATCCAGAATGTTTTTAGTTTACCCATATTATACAAGTATACAAACTTGTCGGGTCTAAACCACATTCCAATCCGGTCTTCGCTTAATCGTGCGTTTTGGACCGTATATCTTCCTTCAAAACTAACCGGTCTAAGTTTAGGCTTAATTAAGACCCGTTAGGAATCTAATAGGGTATTAAAACCTTCGTTCCAGATTTAGGAGCCCAGTAAAAGCTACATGTACTTGCTTGGTAGTATACGGCTGGGATAAATTGTATACATTTGCTCAGGTAAATACTTTTAACTTATTTTCCCTTATACAGTCTTGGGGTACGGTATATAAAATACTGCTTGGTCGGGCATTGAATCTTTAATCGTATGAAGGTTAATTTATTGAAATGACCCGTTTAAATTGTTTTGTTTGCTTAAAGCCTTTGGGGGGTTAATGACCATGTCCCGGATATCCTTGGCATCATTCATTGAAATGGCCACGACCTAAGCACGGGGTGTAGGCATACACCCGCCAGTGCATGTATATATAAAAAGGTATAACCGCCGGTTACGAGAATAACTCGCCGCGGGACTATATCACGTGGTGTGTCTATTAATCTTTAACCTGGTATTCAGCCCGGGCTACTGAACGTAAACGAACATGTAATTCTTTTACAAGTTTATATATAAATAATTATCCCAAGTTATAAAATATTTTGTCCCTTGTGCATTCAAATCAATTTTCCTAAAACATTTTCAAAATGAGTCAGTTAATTGTATTTACCAGTGTAAACTGACGTATTTTCCAAAAAGGTTAAATGCAGGTACTAGACGGAATAGGCTGGCTACTCCTAGCATCAATAAAGAGTCTTGCAAGCTTAGATGCCTTTAAAGTCTGTTGAACAATTATCTTTTACTTGATCCGTCTGTGGATCCTTTACATTTCGTTTGTAATACTTTGATATTACTTTATATCGGTTTGTAATATATTCATCTTTTGCTTCCGCTGTGCATTAAATTGTGTTGTTTGACTATGACGATATCAACTACGTCACGATACTCCCCATTGGGCACACCGGTAATATGTGGAAATATCGGGGTGTGACAGGTTGGTATCAGAGTCAATATTGAGTGAATTAAACACTAGCCTTTTTGTGTTTAATCTCAATGACACAGTAGCACATTCCTTGACCTTCAGAGTCTAGACTTAACGTAGGAATACTCTCATCTCTATTCGGAGAACTATTGCTTTCAATTCTATATATTTTTAATATGTCGCCAAGCAAAGAGCCGTAATGGAAATTCTCCCCATCTGAAGCCTAGGAATGCAGAGCTTTGTACTGCGACTAGGATAAACGTGCAACCAAGGAGAAAACATTCAGAAATAAAATGAAGAAGAAACTCCTTTTACTGAAGTTTGTTTCCATAATAAGTCCTTATAAGGGCATATTTATCCTTCAGTCCCTTCGTGGACAACATTATTCATTTCAAGTCCCGTTTAGGGCAATACTCTTTTAAAAATCATTGGAATGTTTTATCTAAATTTCATTTATATCATTGTATATGAATATAATATATGAAATAAACTAAAATAACATTCATTTTATAAGATCTACCATTATAATAAAATGGCAAAATCTAAAAAGGACAAGACCTAGCCCATGTGTCATTTTTAGACAGGGCCAAGATGGTAGTTCCTCAGTTAGATTCAGATCCTTGTTAACTTCTCAATTTAGGATTGTTCTGCGTTAAATATTAAAAAGAATTTTAAAGGTAAAACCTAGCCACAAGTCATTTTAGACATGGCCAAGATGGTAAAACCTATTCAAAATATTCAAATCCTTGTTAACATTCCTGACAACAGTGATGCGATAAAATCACACTTGTCATCTTTATATTAGGAATTCTTCCAAACCCCTTATTTAGCATAAATGATCAATAGGAATCATGGCTAATAAACGTCGAACATGATGCATACATCAAAACATTCATTTGGAATGTATGCCTACGGGCAAAGATATGCACATGGAAAAGATAGTTTTATTTCATAACTTCTTGTTAAGACAATGAACTATGAAATTTTCCGATCCAAAGGATCATTGATTATGTTTTAAATTTCCCTAGAGACAAGGCATATGTGCCATCAAAAAGTCCTTTGGAATAAGCCCTTGTGTTATATAAAATGTCGGTACGACATTGACAGTCATGACTTATGTCCCCTGTCTAATAAATATGAAGGATTATATTCCGTTTAAACGCCAAAGATGGTTTATTTAAAAACCTAGGCAAAATATAATCAAATAAATTTAATACTATCTATTGGCCTATATGGTTTATTTGCACCATGGCTATTTAATCATCAAACTCGACGATGCGTTATATAATTAAACAAATTATTACTACTTGGTCTGTAGCCTTCAAAGCTTCACCATGGCTGACTCATCTGAAGCTCACAATCATCCAGTTGATCAGAGTGATAATGCAAGACCTAACTTAACGGGCACCGAGTTACAGGCTATGTTAGATACCGCCATAAACAAAGCCGTGGACAGAGTGTTAAAGAATCCAAAGCGAAAGTGCGATAATACCCCAAATAAGGGTTACAAAAAGGGTAAGGCCGGTTCAAACCAGTCCAAGCCAAATGAGGCGAAACCCAAATGTAAAACCTGCGGGAAGCAGCACTTCGGAAAATGTTTCCGTGAACAGACCAGGGGATGTGGCATCTGTAAGGAGATGGATCACAAGACTCATGAATGCAAGGACTTGAAGGACGCCACATGCTATGGTAGTGGCGAGAAGGGCACATAAAGACCCGCTGCCCAAAGAAGGCAACTAAAGGGAAATGCACTTTAGAATCACAAGCTAAGCCTTGTGGAATCTGTAATAAAGAAGGGCACAAAACTTTGGAGTGCTAAGACATAAAGGACGCAACCTGCTATGGTTGTAATGAAATAGGGCACATCAAAACTAATTACCCAAATAAAACCAAGAAGCCGGGAGAGGCTAAGAAGACCAAAGCTAGAGTCTTTCAAATGAATACTCAAGAAGCCGTTCAAGATAACAATGTCACAACAGGTACTTTCCTGATCAATGACGTTTATGCTAGAGTATTATTTGATTCGGGCGTAGATAAGTCTTTCGTAGACAATAGATTTTGTAAATTATTAAATCTGCCTGTTAAAACTCTAAGCGTTAAGTATGAAGTAGAATTGGCCGATGGTACCTCAGAGACTGCTTCAGCAATATTAGATGGATGTTTTATATCCATTAGGAATCATTCTTTTCCGCTGTCCTTGTTTCCGTTAAAAGTAAAGGGACTCGATATAGTGATAGGAATGGATTGGTCGTCTTGTAACCAAGCCCATATTGTGTGTGACAAGAAGCAAGTAGTTATCAAGACTCCTTATGGTGAGCCTTTGACAATTCAAGGAGACACATGGTATGGATTGCCTAAGCACTTGCTAAATTTGGTATTTAATACCAAAGCTTTGAGTATGGAAAACTCAGAAGAGACAAACAAAAGTCGCGATGCTAGAGATGCGACAAATGTTAATGGTGCATCAAATGTGAACCTCCATGTTAATGGAGTTAATCTCCAAAACTGTAGTTAACGTTGCTGTTAGAAAGGCTATGAGAAAAGTCATGAAAAGGTTCAAGAAGCCGAATGCTGCTTGCTCTAAAACACATGTCGCTGCTCATAAGAAGAGCTTTATTCGTACTTCATATGCGAAGAATGAACTAAACAAAATCATATATGGCAAGGAGCCCCATTCCTTTTAGGATATACTTAAAAGTACTTCGTCTCTTGGAAGTCAAGAGACTTCAATAAGAAAAAGGGGCCATCGATTGCAGGAAATAGTGGGATGAAGTAGAAACCATTAGGTGTATCAGCGGTTATGCTAGAAAGAACACGGTGAGGTATGCATCACAGTCATTCGATGGCAATACCCTTAATTAGTGAGGACATTAATGAGGTCCACAAGAAAGATCCTCTTATACATTATGGGATGGTCCAAGTTTTAAGGACCTTATTAGAAAAACCTATTATCCGCTTCACGAAATGGAAAAAGATGGAATAAGAATTTTCCGACTCTCACCATAAAAGTTCTAGACTGTCGACAGTATGTTACAAATTTTAAATCATTGGCTGAGATAGTACCCTATTCCATTTACCCAAAATCTAAGCTTAATGCAAATAATTATTGGTGGTTAGCATCGGCAATAAGAGGGCACATTAAGATTTCAAAGCCTGCTTATTATAAATCCATTATGGATCTACCTCAGCTACTCACATTATATAGATTAAGAACCAACCAGTCAAAGCTGAGTCTGCCCTAAAATTTGTCAAAGATTTTACAGCTAAGTTTAAAAGGATTAAGAATGGAGGCGTTTAATCCTCCTGATGAATGATTAGAGGTAGTTCACATTAATAATGACACCAGATAAATCCCTTATTGTGATTTTATTGCTAGGAGTGACGTTTGGTTTCAGGTGCTGCTGAGTCTCTCATAAGACCATAAGCTTAGCAAACTTTTAGAAATTTTCCCGTAAGAACCCCAGATATTAAGTGTAAGGTAAAACTTACAGGCGAAATCATAGGAACCATTTCTTCTGTTCCTGTCAGAAACCTCCAATCGTAGAATTCTAGAAGTATCCTTGACGTGTGCGTATATATACATAATTTTGCAATGAAATTACACACGATTTGGTTTTAAATTTATAAAAGTGATTATTACTTTTACATCAAAACACACACGAAAGAGGCAAGTGTACCCCGTCATATATGTAGTAAAGTATCGATAAGAACCAAGTATCGATCCAAGGAAATGGGCGGAGAAATAATACTAGACCTTTGTCACTAAACTACCGGTAAAAACATAAGTTGATTTGGTTTTTAACAAACTAAAGTAAGCATAAACAAATACTTATAAAACATAGTAGATAATAGATAAAAAGCCTTGCTTAATACACAACCAAAGCATGTCAACTAAGTCGGTTTTGGCACTTAGAAGCATTCGGTCAATTTTCCATTTTAAGACAATCAGTATCCCTTTCGGGAATCCTAACATGACAATCATTCGGAAAGCTAAAACGATAAACACACTTTAACCACCTAAAATTGTTCTTTAACGTGCAATTGATAAATGTCTACGAAAATCTCTTAAAAATAAGTTAGTCATCCGTTAGGAGTTTTCTAACCGCACTTAATCAAGGAAAGCGACACCGATAAACACAATGCAACCACCGAGACAAGCATAAACTAGATTAAATCACAACCGAGTTCATTTTACAAATCTTACACATAAATTCACCAAGATAGCAATTTTGGCCTAAACTACTAACTAAGTTAACAAATCATGGCAAGAATTCATAACGACACCATTTAACACGTTTAGGTCCTTACGTGACGGCAAGCTTTCTTGATTAACAATAATTACATTTTATTAAATCACTAACCATTTCTAGTATCATCATGCACACATTAAGCTAAACTAGTTAACCAAGTTTAAAGTTTACTAATACAAGATTAATTAAGCTTCATTTTTCAACTATCTTAACTAACCAAGTACCAATCATCCAACACAATTACTTATAATCAAGAATTCAATATCAAAAACAAGGTTGCAAACTAATCATCAAAGATTAACATAGAATATACTTCAAAATGTCATTACAAACAAAGATTAACACACTAATGGTTATAATCAAGCAAGGGATTGTTGTGTTTTTGCCCAAAGGCTACAATAATACATAAACATTAATCTAAATGCTTGAAAGATTAACAAAATCATGGAAAGATTAGAAAACCAAACCATAAACAAGCATAAGATTAAGAATCCGGATAGTAATCGAGCTAAACGGGACAATGTGGCTTGAATCCGGGTGAAAGCTAACGCCTCCGGAGCCTGAAAATCGCCTGAATTGCTCTCCAAAATTCCAGAGTTCCGAACAGAATGTTTATGTTCTGTTTTTATATAAATTCGAAATCGCACGGTCGTGCGTCCTGTTGCACGACCGTTCACTTTTTGAATTATTGGAGGTATGGTGCACCATACTGCATGACGTCACAGATCTTGACCAGTCGTAGGTCACGCACGGTCGTTCTTCGTATCGCACGACCGTTCCATTCCGGGATCTTGTTGCACGAGCTGCTGCACTGGTCGTTCATCATCGATGTTTGGCTGGATCATCGGATCCGCACGGGGTGCAAAATATGGAACGACCGTGCGTCACCGGGATGGTCATGGTTGCCTTGCACGCCGAGTTGCACGTTCGTTCAATGCCGGACTGACTTGCTTTTGTCGGAGATGCACGGTCGTGCAATAGGTCGCATGACCGTTCCACATGCCCAGGTCAGTTTCCTTAACAGAATGTTCGCAACTTCGTCGTTTTGTCCGGAAAGTCCTCGTTTTCGCTATCATCTTGTCTGGTATGCTGTTTTAGGCCTGTAAACAAAAGTGTAGATGATTAAGCATCCGAATGACGGTTTTACGGCCGAAAACGCATAAAATAGGGGTAAAACGGGAGACTAAAATATGTGTAAATTAGCGAATATCAAATCTCCCCACACTTGAACCTTGCTTGTCCTCAAGCAAGCAAGCTAAACTAAAAGGCAATAAAAGATAGAAACAAACAAGAACGATAATTTACACACTATTTTATTGAAAACAACTATAAACGGTTAGCCGGTTTTTCGAAAGACAACATCAAAAGACTTAAACCCAACAAGCATATGCAAATATATAGCGACAACCAAAAAGCCGTGACTTCACATTTAATTGACTCAACATGTTAATCTTCACACAACTCACAATGTTCACACACACTCGGTTTTATTTATGAAACATACATAAAATGTGTACGTGCGAACACTCAACGCCTCGTCAATGAAATGTGTAATATCATAAGCTTGTCATAAGATCTCGTCTCCACCAACTAACATGCGAAAAAGTGTAAATCAAGAGGTCTTTACAAGTTATAACGTTAGGCTTGGGCGAAGGGTATGGAAATGGATATTTTAAAGTGGCGAAAATGGTTAAAACTCGGTAGTAGCGTTTAACTAGCAACAAACAAAACAACTATACATACAAATGCCTTAAAAAGGCGACTATTTCGCAATCAAGCTAATCAACGATATTTTGACATTTAAGCATTCAAAATTGCTCGATTTTCGTCGACTTCACCCTATTTTAGGGTGTTTTATTTTCTGTTTTTTTTTTATTAACAAGAAACTAGATAAATAAACAATAAACTACAACAAACGCTAGTTAAACGATTATTTTGACCGAGTTTTAACACTAAAAAGGTTTAAAACATAAAAAGGCTAAATTTGGCTAAGTGGGCGATAATGTGGGTAAACAAAGGTAAACGGGAAGGCTCGACATGGTTAATCCTAAAGGGTAATATAAGGTTTACGGGAAGCACAACACAAAGAACAAGGTTTACAACAAAGGGGTAATCTAAGTGCCTCTATCACTTCTACACAATTCCGCAAGTTCATGGTCTTAACAAGCATACTATTGACAAGTTCTAAATTACACATAACATCCGGCTCACTCCTATATCCGAAATGAACAAATATATAACAATATCAAGGCTCAAATATGCTCACGTAACGGAAGGAATGGGTAAAAGTGTGAAAACTATCATGCAAGTCTTTCTTTGTTTGTCACGCTTTCCGGTTTCCTTTTTCAAAAATATTTTGCTTGTCGAGTTTTTATCAAATCCGACGCTTTCTAAAACACAACCAACCGGTTTATTTACTAAAATATATACAAAATACAGGTATTTTGGAATGATTTTTCTGATTTTTTTTATATAGAGGACAAACAAAGTTAACAAAGTTAACCCCCTCCCCACACTTGAACTTCGCATTGTCCCCAATGCGAGACCCGAAATATAGAGAAAAGGATAATAGTACTCCCCTCAAGATGATGTTGATGCAACGAGACTTCCGAAGCTGTATCTGTCACGTGCTCCGGTCCAAGATTTTATAGCCAAAACTGCAAGTATGTCACATGTACACCAAAACAGAACAGAAACAGAAAAAACACAAGTAAACCATAATATACATAAATATAAGACTAGAATCCAAACAAATACAAGACATAAAGTAAATTGTCTGAAAACAAAATACAATCCGAGGGTGTTGAAATAACAAACAAAATGAACACCCAAAATATAAAGTACTGAAATAAAAACAACCACCAACAATCAATACCACCGACTCCTATGCGTCATTACCATCATCGTCTCTAGTAAAGGACGGACCTGCATCTCCATAACCAGGTGGGTTCCACGGTGGGAACTGTGGAGGATGCTGAAAGTAGTCGGGATATGCATGATGCAATTGTCTGAACACAGTTTTTCAAGAACTTGAGGTGATACCTTGGCAGCAGCCATCATTGCACATGATGCATCACTCGCACCAAAGGGTCTCTCAGTCGTGAAGCCTTCGACATCCTCGGGTCGTAAGGGTCACCTATAGCGTTTTCAGCCCAAAACACATCCCTTTCTTGATTAGATGGAAAGGTGAACCAACACCAGTTGCCCAAATCTGTCGGAACTGCACGGCGTGCGACCAACGGCACCACAGTGCAACACCGACCAACAAGCAGATATCGTGAATGTCCGGAATAGCACGACCGTTCCATCCAAGGAACGTCCGTGCGACACCTGTTCTGCAGATTTCAAACCCCTGAACTTCGAATAGCCTGATTTTCTCAAAATCAACACGTTTTTTGTTCAAACAGGGGTCAGAAACTTAACCGGATGTTCACGATACGAATGGTTCTTACAAGGGTTAGGGTTTCGATTTGTTTATGAAGAGAACCCTAAAAGGCCTTGAAGAAACGGATGAATCTACCCTAGAAAGCGAAAAAACAGATAATCTACACGAAGGAACATACCGTGCGAAGTAGGGTGTGAAATCGTGCGAAAAAAACGTGCGATTTGAAGTGATGTCGCTCTGGAACGGCTGCAGATGGTTAGGGTTCGCGAATGAAGGGTTTGGAAGCAGATGGGGGTTTTTATATTGTGCAAAAGACCAAACTGCCCCTGCCTCTCGCACGGTCGTGCGACAGCTCGCACGGTCGTGCGTCACCTACATTTTGCAAACCATGCAGCTGTTCTCGGTGATGCACTGGGGGTGCGACTCACTGTTCCGGCCCTCGGAGACGCACGGTCGTGCGACTCGTGGAACGACCGTGCAACAGCTGCAGATCAGAATTTTCCGCAGAAGCTATTTCCAGCAACTGTTTTGGCCGTTTCTCGCCATTTTTTCGACACACAAACTGTTATAACAATATTGCAACACAGAACCTTCGCCCGGTACGTACGAAACTTAAACAAACTAACGGAAACTACCTAACTTACCTAAATTACGCTAAAACTACAAAAACATAAAAGTGGACAATTTTACCCTTATAGCGCCAAAGACGCTCCTGCTACATTTTTGTCGGCGAGTCGATAGCAAGACTCCATGCTAAATTTTTGTCGGCGAGTCGATAGCAAGACTCCATGTTAAATTTTTGTCGGCGAGTCGATAGCAAGACTCATGTCCCCACACTTGTTACATGTGCGGGCCATTACCACGCCCCTTCGGATTCTGCTTGGTATTGCCCGGAAGACCACCTGGGGGTCTCTCCGACATCATTTTTTCCAACTGGCCCACTTGATTCTCGATGGTCTAAACGGAAGCCTTTTGACTCCGCATTTCTCCTTCATTGACCAAGAACCGCTCCTCATGCTGCTGATATCGCTTCTCAGCCATTTGATTAGCATTGTTGGAGTTGTTCAGCAATTGTGCCATCATTTCCTCTAGCTTTGCGTTGCTTTGAGAGGCGTGTGGCTGGGAACTGCTTCCTGAGCCTTGGTTATGATACTGTGGCTGGAAGGACTGACCTTGAGATTGCTGTGGCGCGGAAGCATGTTGAGCATATCCGTGTGCGTTCTGGTTACCAGAACCAGATTTCCACCCAAAGTTTGGGTGATTCTTCCACCCTGGATTGTACGTGTTGCTATAGGGGTTATTTTGGGGCCTGATTTGTTTGCCCATGTAGTTCACCTCCTCGTGACCTGTAAACATAACACCCTGCTCACACGTACCTAGCACGTGTGCAACCCCGCACTGATCACATGATGGTGATTGAATTCGCGAGACATTCTGAGACTGATCAATTCTTGTTGCCAAGGCTCCAATTTGTGCAGTAAGTGCCGTATATGTATCCACAGCATGAACTCCGAAAGTGGATGATGTCTTATTCTGCGCTCCACCGTGGAGAGAACTTGACTTCAACGCAGCTTTCTCTATGATCGCGTAAGCTTCAGTTGGTGTCTTCGTTCCAAGATCGCCTCCTGCATACACGTCTAAACGCTTCTGCGAGTCATAATTGAGTCCCTGATAAAAGGTCAGTACCAGTTGCCTTTTGGACAACCCGTGATGTGGGACATCAATTAATAGATCTTTAAACCTCTCCCAAGCTGCGTGTAGAGATTCTCCGTCGTCTTGCTTGAACGCCATGATACGGTTCCTCAATTTAGTCGTCTTTTCCGGAGGAAAATATTTTTGCACAAATAGTTCTGCCATCTCGGCCCAAGTGGTGATAGATCATGCCGGAAGTGACAAAAGCCAAGCACTGGCTTTGTCTCGCAATGAAAACGGAAAGAGCCGCAAACGGATCGCGTCCTCAGAAACATCTCTTATCTTGAAAGTCGAGCACACCTCGAGAAACTTTGCGATGTGCCAACCCGGATCATCGTGATCCTTCCCATCAAACTGCACCGAGTTTTGTATCATATTGATGATGCTGGATTTTATCTCGAAACTCAGTGCTGCTACCGTCGGTCGAGTAATGCTCGGTAGCAAGCCTTCTCCTCCGGGCTGGTTTGTTTCATTCAAAGGTCTGTCGTCGTCTACCATAGTTGCGTTTCCTGCTGCCCTTGAGCCCTCGGATTTAGCGGTTACTACCTGCTCCTGCTCACCGGCTGCGAGTATCAGCCCAACTGCACGAGATCTTGCACGAAGACGTCTCCTCAGATCACGCTCGGGTTCGTCTGACGGCTCAACAGGATTGGGAGCTGGGGTATAGGACATCAACCTGTAAACGAAAAATTGACACAATGAATATTTTATTAATATATGTAGGATCGTTGTTGAACCCGAATGAGTCAATCAGAAGAGTTGTGAATCCGATTCAAAGGCGGAAACAATGAAACGGACGCTCAAACTAATTATAATGCTTCTTTGATTGATTTAACAACGTTTACAACTTGAAAGCAATCTAGTAGCACTTCGTTACAAGTTCCGGAACCGTTGCCAAAAGAATGAACTAGTGCACTATTTATAGTTGGGGAGGTTTAGCTTATATGGACATGTCCATATAAGCGAAACCTATTTCTTATGGTTTCGCTTTTATGGTCAGTGTCCATATAAGCGGAACCTCTTGCATAAACACTAAATTTCGACTCTCGAACCTCGTGCACTGGTTATTCTAATCTAACCTATTACGTTACATGATACAAGACGAAGTCAATAGACGTAATGCACTAACAGACTCCCCCTCGGATATTGACGAAGTCTTCAGTGTCTAGTCTCTGTTATGACACCTCTTCTGTCTTGATCATTCTGTCTTCTCGTTCAGATTGTAACATTGAAAGCATCTTTCAATCTTTCTTTTTGATCAGCTTCTCTCTTTAACTCTTACACCAGGATCTCATCACTGGTTCTATCATCAACAGCTTTATCATCAGCAGGCTCCCCCTTTCGTCAAGCTTCCGTGCTTTTAGGGATCGACACCTCTCTTTCCATCTACAAGCTTCTCCTAACTTTCAGCTTGTCTTCAGACTCCCCCTTAGACTCTGCTCTCGGGATCGTAGTCTGGACTTTTCCAGCAATCACTCACACAACTATAAGTAACAACATTTTAAACTTCCAGATATTGTAATCTGACAATTCAATCTCCTCAAAATCACTTCTCATGAATTTGGCAGTTTCATCGAATCGCCACAGTTAATCATCCAAGTCCAACTTAATGACCTTGGAGATATCACAAACTGTTTTTGAATTTTTGATTTTAAAACTTCAAGTTTCAAATTAATGAACTTGTTTTATTTTCAGAAACACGATCAGCTTATTTAGATTTTGAAACTCAGCACTCAGACATCGGTTGTCGAAAATAAAGCAGAAATCAAAATCTTTTTGTATTTTCTGAAAATATAAAGCAGTAAAGAAATATGTACAAATATATTTACAGACAATATTTTTGTTTGAGTATGCGTTAGAGGATCATATCAGTTTCTGACAAGTCACAAGTATCATTGAGCTTAGTTACACAGTAAGTATTAAACAATTCACTTAGATTGTCGATATACTGGTCCACTTTAAATTCTCACACAATTTTCAATCTGTCCAGGATACGGATTAAGTGTTTTAGAAACTTAAACTTATACGTGTGTCCCACCTCTTGAATATACTCCCGTATCCAGATCCTAATATTCAGTCTTACAGGTAATTATAACACAAATGATATATGTAAGGGGTTAATAAATTATGAAAAATCATGAGAGCTCAGGTCAGAACCATCGTTCAACAGAGAGATCATGACTCAACTTGTGGGTGTGTCCCCTTTAGAGGATCTTTTTTACAACAGCATTGCTAAGCAATTTTATTGTCTTATCATATATGCTGAGGGTGATGCTGTGTTTCAAGCATTTGCGGAAAGTATTATTCGGGGACTAGATCAGAACTACCGTTCAGCAGAAGTACCGGAATAATACCCCAGATATCACTAAGTATAAAGACCTAGTATATCAGATTATGAGACGTTTCAAACGAGATTTCAGGGGTTACCTATATATCCAAGTAGTGTTCCCCACGAAATAAGTAAGAAAAGATTTAGGTTTATATCCCGAACAAACCTACTAAATGTGCAAAAACCTATCGGCACATCATCAGTGAGACTGTTTAACACTATTTAATCATTACATTTCTTTAGCATACTGTAACTGTCTACTGATGTACTATCATTTCCTCTTTTTACGCAAAACTCAAATTTTTGAATTTTATCATGTTTTTTACTTTTTCAAATTTTCAAATGTTTTTGTATTTTCTGACAACAATATATATCTCCCCCTAAAATGCAGAAACATATAAAGAAAATTTGACAACCAATACTGATAGCTTTGTCTCGCCATCCATTTTCTGCTAAAAGTGCTCTGATTTGCAGAAAATCTAATGTACCCCCATGATTTACAACACATTGATTTTTACAGTTTGAAAACCATTTCTCAATCTGATGAAAGTAATCATGTTTGTTCAGCCGTGAGGGTTTTGGCGTATTCAATCAACAATTATTCAAACAAAATTAAAAACAAACATATTTTTGGTTTTTAATTTTTCAAATTTTTAGGGTTTTGAAAATATTGTTTATTTATGTACAGAAAACAATCAAACTAAACTCCCTGTTCAACCAAACCAGGGTTCAGCAACCTCTTCTTGTGCCAGGCTGCCCCAACTACCATTCTCACAATCTTCAGCTTCGTTGAGCACCTGCACATTCAAACTTTATCAATCATTTGAACAATTTAGCCCAGGTCTGTTGGACCTTAGGCATTTCAACACAATAATTCTCATTCAATTTTGGAAATTCTTTGTCACTTAAAACTTTTTCAGCGTTGACTTCAACTTTCTCATCTTTTTCCAACGTCATTTGTTTCTTAGCACTCCACATTTGACCTTCCGGAGTACCTCTTTTGTAAAAGTTTGTCTCTTTTTGAACCTTTTGATTTTGAATAACATTTTTAGGTTTCCAAAACTCTTGAGGTTTTGTCATATCAACAGATATTTTCCAACTCTGTGTTGTTCTGAATCTGGGTGTGTGAGAATTCCAGGTCTGTCTTGAATCGAACCTGTTCGGGTTTGATTTCCAATTTTGATTTGAAGCAAACTTGTTTGTATTGTACCTCCAAGTTTGTTTCGAATCAAATCTGGTTGACCTTTGTTTCACATTCTCGGATTGCTGCTTTTCAACATCAACAGGCTTTGGATTTGGACACTTTCGAGCAACATGTCCAATTTGATCACATTTAAAACACACTTTCTTTGAAACATCCTTGGCCAGTTGTTGTTTCTTTTTCATAGCATCAAACTCCTCATTAGACTGTTGTCCAAATTTGAGTTTTTCCTCTTCTTTCAAGCTTTTCCCTTGAACAAAATTCATCTTTTGTTGCAAATTTTGTTTTTTACTTTGATTCCAATTCTGTTTCTTTTTATAACCCAAACCAGCCTTCATGTTTTTCTTCTTAAAACCAGGTTTGTTATAAAAAGATTTATGACCTTTACCAGCAAACTTTGGAATCTCAGACTTCTCAATCTTAACCATTTTGAAAACTTTATCAACTTTTTCTGAAATCACATTCTGAATCGGGAATACAACATCTAAGAATAATTTGTCCGATCCAATCATGGTATAAACCAATCCTTTTGAATCATCATTCAAATTTTTCTCGGATTTTGGGTTTTTCAGATAACCATCATAAAGATTTCCTTCATCTTCATCCTGTGATTCAGACTTACCTTTTGTAGACTCATCTTTCAAAACGCTTTCAACAACCTTACTTACCACCTCTGAATCATTAGCATCATCAGATTTGGAGTAAGTCACATCGATACTTTCAGGTAACTGGTCAGCTATGTTCAAACCCTTTGCCACCTTTTCCTCATCATAAAAAGTATAATTGTTTCTCAATGGTGGTGGTACCTGATGAAACTCTGAACCAATACCCTTTTTGCAATTATCAATATCTTTGTCATCTGGTGTGATGTTGAAAATGCGTTCAAGAATGTACGAAGAGTTATGATAACTTTGAAGTTTTGTAACAACCTTTTCTTTTTCAGCCAAGACTTTTTTAAGATTTGCAATTTCATCAACACATTTGTTTAATTCAATTTGCTTTTCTTTAAACTTTCTTTCATACATTTCTTTAGTGACTAAAGTTTCTGACAATCTTTGATCAAAACTTTTGACTTGGCTCTTCAAAGTATCATAAGCTTCTTGAACTCTCTGACTCGACCACTTTAAAGAATCATACTGTTTTTGTAAATCTTGACATATAGATTCTTTTTCAACACAATCAACACATTTTGCTGAACACATTTGCCTATACACATTATTATCTTTTTCAAGATCTTGACACTTCTGTGTCAGCTTTTCAACCTTTAATTTCAAAATTTCTTCTGTTTCAACCATTTCTTTACATTTTATTATGAAAACATTTTCAAATTTGGTTGCTTCAATTTCTTTTGCTTTTATTATTTCTTCTTTTTCAGTACAAACTTTGCACATTTCTATGCAATTCCTGCACTTGTTTTCATTGTTATCAACAATCTCAACATTTGATAAGTCAAAAGATTCATTTACCTCAGTCTTTTTCAGCACCGATTCTTCTGTTTCAGCTTTCTGATCTTGCTCTTTGTTCTCCTCTTTTTCTTCTTTCTGTACATCTTCTATCTTTTGTTCTTCTTCAACAGCAAGCTTCGCGACAGTTTTCACTTCCTCAATCATCTTCTTCAATTCTTCTTCTTTTCTCTTTTTCATCTCTACCACCTTCGGTAGACTTGCTTCACAAACCTCTCTAATTTTCTTCTCCAAATTAGGCAAATATGCTTTATCAGATAACCTTCGTGTGTTGAAAGTAGCTTGCCTTGGAATCAAATTTGTTACAGCTTCGAAATCCACTTTTGATGGGTCAACAACTGGATTACCCCGTGGATCCATGTAACATTCCAACTCATCATTCCATCGTTTGGCTCTCTGGGCTTCTTTGAATGGTTCATTTAATTTTCCAATTTCCCATCTTGCATAGTCTGCTTTCCACCATCTATCAGGATCAGCATCAGCAACAAATGCATACCCAACAGCATCTTTTTCAGGGCAAACTTGACTCCAGTCGTAACCTTCATCGTCATATATAACTGCAAGAGCCCTTGATTTTTCTTCAGGCTGTTTCAATCTTGGTGGCTCAGACTTGTTCTGATGGTAAATCGCTTTCTTGTAATAATCTTCATTGAACGAGTTTGCAGAATCATCATTAGCATACGCATTTCTGCACTCGCGCTTAAAGTGACCTCTTTGTTTGCATTTGAAGCATGTCACCTTAGATTTGTCAAATCCCAGTTTGGTAGATGGTCCACCAATTGACTTTCTCCACGTGATCTCCATGAACCGCTGTGCCCGACGAACCGCACTGGCCATGCACCATCTTATATCCATTAGTTCCATCTCCTCGGGGTCTAATTGATCATAATCTTCTTTCGTCAAGTTGGTATTGCCAGTCTTCCCTGCAACGAGGCTTTCATACGATTCAAGTACAGATGCCAAGAAAACCATCTGTTGTTTTGCCGACTCTTCGCTGAAATTCTGCCCATTCTTCAGATCCACTGCGATATTACACTGAAACAAATTCTTGGAAGCAGATTGACTTGAAGTGTTTGAAGAAGATCCACTGTGAAAACCACTGTGAAGACTTTCATTGTTCACTGATCTTGAACTTTCTGCAGAAAATGTTGTTTTTGGAGATCCAGCCTGTGGTGCATTTCCTCGGTAGTAAAGCTCCACATTTTGCTGATAAGCTGGATTGTTGACTTTAGATCTCTTTATCTCCAACTCATGACTTTCAAGTCTTTCGATCAGCAAATCCACTTTTAAATCTTCAGGCTTGATTGTGTTTTTCAACATTAGAGCGAAGTATTGCCACTCTTGATCATTTGGCAATGAATCAAACAATTTATCCACCAGCTCCTCTTCAGAATATGAAATTTCATGTCTGGCCAGCTCCATTTTCAGATGTCCAAATCTTTCGATCATTTTACAAACAGATTCATTTTTCATACAACTGAATAAATCAAACTCTTTACGCAACAATTTCTTTTTGTTTTTAACAATTTCATTACTTCCTACACATTTTCTCCCTAACGCTTCCCACAAACTCTTTGAAGTTTTCTCTTGTTCAAGTAACGAGATAATATCCTCTCTCACTGACTGTTTGATTAATGTGATCATCTTATATTCAGCCACAACATTTTTTATATCTATGTCTGAGAAATCTTTTGCATTTATTAACTCTCCTCCCTCTTTTACTGGTTCAGTGTATCCATTTGTTAGTTTTAACCAGCTTTCAAGAGCGAAAGCTTTTACCCAACCCTCAAATCTGTTTTTCCACCAATGATAATCTTCAACTTTCATAAGCTTTGGTGGCTTCTGTTGGCTTCCGTACATGTTCTCAAACTTCAAATTCTCCGAAATCTCTCTTGAATATTCTTTCATCTCAGATCTTCTATCTAACGATTCGGAAGTGAACGCGTTGTAGAATGTGTTGTAGAACTCTTTACCATTCCTTGACATCTTCAATTACCTGAGAACAAACAAACAAACACAATCAGTTTAAACAATATCAAGTAATCTGAAATACACCGACACTCGATTGTCGTGAAATGATCTTGACACGATAAACACAAACAATTTAAACAAGTGACACTTGATTTATATGAGAATGATTTTATTAGACCACAGTGTTCACTTAGCCGACAAACTTTTAGATTTTACTGCTTTTTATTAAAGACAAATGTTTTGATTGGACCAAATTTTTGAACAATTAATGAGCTAACACATGAACTTCTAATATATCAATTGTTTTATCACATGCAAGAGCCTAAAACTTTTAATCAGTTCTTTAACTCTATTTGGCCGACAACACAATTTTAAATGAATATGATTGGGCCACACACATCACTTAGTGGACGACAACAATGCATGGGCCGACAATTGTTTAATTGTTTAATACAACCTGATTGGACCGAATAAGCGAAACCTTACTGAACCGAATAAGCGAAACCTTATTGAGGACAAATAAGCGGAACCTGTTTTGACTTATAAGCGGAACCTTATTAGACCAAATGAGCGAAACTAGATGTACTTTTGAGCGAAACCTCTAGTAAAAAATGTCATATGAGCGAAACCATGTGGATCTATGAGCAAAACCACACATTGTCCAAATAAGCGAAACTACATCCGAAGGTGATTTGGTCTATTTTTAATCCGAATTTTGATATGAAACTTTCAAGGGTTTGTTATTATCCACTAATACACATTCTGTGAAAAATTTGGCCGATTTTAACCGTGGAAACTTGTTCAAATTGAAAAAGAAGGTGTAGAAGACAGAAAACTGATCCAATTGAGCTAAACTCTTCCTCCTGAGCTCTGATACCACTTGTAGGATCGTTGTTGAACCCGAATGAGTCAATCAGAAGAGTTGTGAATCCGATTCAAAGGCGGAAACAATGAAACGGACGCTCAAACTAATTATAATGCTTCTTTGATTGATTTAACAACGTTTACAACTTGAAAGCAATCTGGCAGCACTTCGTTACAAGTTCCGGAACCGTTGCCAAAAGAATGAACTAGTGCACTATTTATAGTTGGGGAGGTTTAGCTTATATGGACATGTCCATATAAGCGAAACCTATTGCTTATGGTTTCGCTTTTATGGTCAGTGTCCATATAAGCGGAACCACTTGCATAAACACTAAATTTCGACTCTCGAACCTCGTGCACTGGTTATTCTAATCTAACCTATTACGTTACATGATACAAGACGAAGTCAATAGACGTAATGCACTAACAATATAATAATGTTGTTTATTTTTTTTTTCAGCTGAATAGAAACAGAATATTATTAAAAATGGGCTGAAAATTTTATAAAAATCCGAAAATGGGCACGAAATTTTATAAAAATCAACACAATAAAAATAATCGAATCGGCTAATACAAAAATGATTTTAAGGTGCCGAAAACCCTAAGAATAAAGGAATAAATAAATCCGGATCGAATAAATAAATGGAACAAAAATTTACAAGTGTACAAAACAATCAAGAACACGAATAAATCAAATTAAAAGCAAGAAATATTAACAAATAAATAAACAAATAAATAATCAAGAAAATATTCACAAATATTAACAAGTATATACACCGATAAAACAATGACTCGGGTCGTTCCTAAAACTCGCCATTTCCGCGGCAACAGCGCCAAAAACTTGACGTGTGCGTATATATACATAATTTTGCAATGAAATTACACACGATTTGGTTTTAAATTTATAAAAGTGATTATTACTTTTACATCAAAACACACACGAAAGGGGCAAGTGTACCCCGTCATATATGTAGTAAAGTATCGGTAAGAACCAAGTATCGATCCAAGGAAATGGGCGGAGAAATAATACTAGACCTTTGTCACTAAACTACCGGTAAAAACATAAGTTGATTTGCTTTTTAACAAACTAAAGTAAACATAAACAAATACTTATAAAACATAGTAGATAATAGATAAAAAGCCTTGCTTAATACATAACCAAAGCATGTCAACTAAGTCGGTTTTGGCACTTAGAAGCATTCGGTCAATTTTCCATTTTAAGACAATTAGTATCCCTTTCGGGAATACTAACATGACAATCATTCGGAAAGCTAAAACGATAAACACACTTTAACCACCTAAAATTGTTCTTTAACATGCTATTGATAAATGTCTATGAAAATCTCTTAAAAATAAGTTAGTCATCCGTTACGAGTTTTCTAACCGCACTTAATCAAGGAAAGCGACACCGATAAACACAATGCAACCACCGAGACAAGCATAAACTAGATTAAATCACAACCGAGTTCATTTTACAAATCTTACACATAAATTCACCAAGATAGCAATTTTGGCCTAAACTACTAACTAAGTTAACAAATCATGGCAAGAATTCATAACGACACCATTTAACCCGTTTAGGTCCTTACGTGACGGCAAGCTTTCTTGATTAACAATAATTACATTTTATTAAATCACTAACCATTTCTAGTATCATGATGCACACATTTTAACCAAGCTAAACTAGTTAACCAAGTTTAAAGTTTACTAATACAAGATTAATTAAGCTTCATTTTTCAACTATCTTAACTAACCAAGTACCAATCATCCAACACAATTACTTATAATCAAGAATTCAATATCAATAACAAGGTTGCAAACTAATCAACAAAGATTAACATAGAAAATACTTCAAAATGTTATTACAAACAAAGATTAACACACTAATGGTTATAATCAAGCAAGGGATTGTTGTGTTTTTGCCCAAAGGCTACAATAATACATAAACATTAATCTAAATGCTTGAAAGATTAACAAAATTATGGAAAGATTAGAAAACCAAACCATAAACAAGCATAAGATTAAGAATCCGGATAGTAATCGAGCTAAACGGGACAATGTGGCTTGAATCCGGGTGAAAGCTAACGCCTCCGGAGCCTGAAAATCGCCTGAATTGCTATCCAAAATTCCAGAGTTTCGAACAGAATGTTTCTGTTCTGTTTTTATATAAATTCGAAATCGCACGGTCGTGCGTCCTGTTGCACGACCGTTCACTTTTTGAATTATTGGAGGTATGGTGCACCATACTGCATGACGTCACAGATCTTGACCAGTCGTAGGTCACGCACAGTCGTTCTTCGTATCGCGCGACCGTTCCATTCCAGGATCTTGTTGCACGAGCTGCTGCACTGGTCGTTCATCACCGATGTTTGGCTGGATCATCGGATCCTCACGGGGTGCAAAATATGGAACGACCGTGCATCACCGGGATGGTCATGGTTGCCTTGCACGCCCAGTTGCACGTTCGTTCAATGCCGGACTGACTTGCTTTTTTCGGAGATGCACGGTCGTGCGATAGGCCGCATGACCGTTCCACATGCCCAGGTCAGTTTCCTTAACAGAATGTTCGCAGCTTCGTCGTTTTGTCCTGAAAGTCCTCGTTTTCGCTATCATCTTGTCTGGTATGCTGTTTTAGGCCCGTAAACAAAAGTGTAGATGATTAAGCATCCGAATGACGGTTTTACGGCCGAAAACGCATAAAATAGGGGTAAAACGGGAGACTAAAATATGTGTAAATTAGCGAATATCAATCCTCTCTCTAGAAGAAGTGCGTCAGCATACATAGTTGATATCTCTTTGATCTCTATCGATTGCGAATACCATACGGTATGATAAGAGCGCCATATGAGGATTGGTGTATCTTAATATGTTCCATAGATTGCTTCCATGCCTGATCAGTATGGAGGTTTAATGCATGGGACCGCAAAGATATTTCGATGGTCATATGGTACTAAAGTCAGCTAATGGTATTCAAAGAAGATATCCAGAATGGAATTGTCCAAATAAATGTCTTCGATTAAGGAATTCATGGACTCGTAACATAAATGTGTCACTTATCGGACACAAGATATGATAGATGAACTGGAGCCTGAGATTTGGAAAATCTCTGTAACCTCCTTGTGTCTTGATTATCTTCTCCTAAGATTACCCTGTTTACCTTCTGAGATGCAAGTAGAGTTAAGATTAACATCCCATTTAGGGATGTATTATTATGAAATCTCCAAGACGGCGAGTACCATCATTGAAAGAATCGAAACCCTGATTAGGTAAGTTTTAAGATATAGATTCATATAGCCTAACTCAATATTCTGGGAATTCGGTATAGTTAATTAAGAAAGGCGGTTCATTTTGCTTATGCATTGATTACCGCAACCCTAATTAGGCAACAATTAAGAATTGCCATCAGCTGCCCAGGATCGTCAATTTTTTCGACTAGCGGCGAGGATTAGCTATTCCTTAAGAATAGTTTTAAGGAGTGGTTGGAATAACCATCTCACCTTAAAATAAGCTTTTCTATAATAGTTGTTATATAAGTATCAAGGATGTTTCTTTGGAGACCTTGCATAGATGGAATGTTAAACATCTATTGTTAGACAGAAGATTGGTAAGTCAAATTATCAGGATCTGAAAGTTGCCTTGGAAACAATGAATAAGTTCATAAAAATCCATAATCATCTGTAAGTTGCCAGTATTCGGCAGAAAATCAAGGATTAATGAAAGTAGCAACCCTCCTAAGTTCTTGTTAAGGAATAAGGTTCAACAAAAGATATCACCCCGGAAGGGTGTGCCAATTTGTTAATTATCAGGCTAGTTAAACTCTGAATATATAGAATCATTCGAGGGAATCGAATGTATCAAGATCAAATAGCTTATAAGCTAAAACCTATTTAAGGAGCTTGGCGGAGCTCGCAATGCATTACACACTAATGATTTAAGGATGTGTTTCACCAATAAGTCGAGGAGCATTATCACATAATGATATGCAGATTTATGATATGATGAGAAACCTGTATCGATTGAGAATTGACAGGTTAAGAAGCTCCAAAAAGGATACATGTACCTATTATAGAGGTCAACTTGGGAGCTTGGAGAGGCTCCAGATATGCTATAGAAGTTAAGTCCATTATGCGACAAAAATGACTTCCAGCATTTTAGCAAATCTCGAGGTCGATATTTCTTTTAAGGGGGTGAGGATGTAACACCTCGTAAAAATCACGTCCAATGATGTATTGACACGTGTAATAAACCCTAATTAGGTCAAACGTTGAATTTGAGGGACTAATTTTGTGAAAAATCAAAAGCTTTGATTATAGAAGGACTGGAAATGATAACATGCTTATTATAAGCCTCGGAATAACATTACATGGTAATCATATTCACAAATGGGCCACTTGTTGATCAAGAGTAGCCTTCAGTGACCTGATATCAACAAAAACACCCTCGGTTATCAGAGTGAGACTCTGAAGCACCTCCTCAGTCATCAAGCCTAAGTTGTAGGCTAATTTGGTCACATACTGACCGCCATGTATCTCATTGTTCGGAGTCCGCCCCGAGCACTTCACGAAGTATTCAGCCATTCTTGCGGCTAGGTTGATATGTGCTCCATCAACCAGCGCATAGAGAAAAAGCAAATCTGGTGTTGGACAGTTCCCAAGACTGTCCATGCGCCCGCAAATTGTGTGGCTAAACACATGATGCATCACTCGCACCAAAGGGTCTCTCAGTCGTGAAGCCTTCGACATCATCGGGTCGTAAGGGTCACCTATAGCGTTTTCAGCCCAAAACGCATCCCTTTCTTGATTAGATGGAAAGGTGAACTGATCCGTGAAGACATCGGTATCCATGTCATCCCTTGTATAAATCCCGAGCCTCCTTCCCAAACGACCAACTGACCACGTATGCCATTCTCCACACAATCTGAAGGTTATCCGATTCTTGTGGCGGAATTTGGGTCTTCTATGAGCAACCGGCTTTTCATAGGTATAAGTTGAGAAGAACTCTATTGTCAGCTCACGGTAGACGGGTCGGTTGATACCGACCAGATTTGCAAGCGGGAGACTGATCATGTTATCCAGTCTATCATACTGATTCAGCTCCCTCAAAACTTCCCAATCCAGCCATCGGGGGACTCCGAATTGCCCCCGCCTTGCCCATAAGGCGTCCCGTCTTGGGATGCAAAGAGCCTCTCGTTCATCTTCGGGGTTGAATTGAAGGAAAGGGTGATCCATCTGTATGAGGAATAACGTTAGAAAGATGGAAACAGGAAAAATTTGAATCAAAAACAGTCGAGCAGCCAATTATGAAGAAGCTGTGAATCTGATCTGGGCATATGGCACGGTCGTGCGACGAGACGCACGGTCGTGCGTCGCTGATAACCAACACCAGTTGCCCAAATCTGTCGGAACTGCACGGCGTGCGACCAACGGCACCACCGTGCAACACCGACCAACAAGCAGATATCGTGAATGTCCAGAATAGCACGACCGTTCCATCCAAGGAACGTTCGTGCGACACCTGTTCTGCAGATTTCAAACCCCTGAACTTCGAATAGCCTGATTTTCTCAAAATCAACACGTTTTTTTTTCAAACAGGGTTCAGAAACTTAACCGGATGTTCACGATACGAATGGTTCTTACAAGGGTTAGGGTTTCGATTTGTTTATGAAGAGAACCCTAAAAGGCCTTGAAGAAACGGATGAATCTACCCTAGAAAGCGAAAAAACAGATAATCTACACGAAGGAACATACCTTCCGAAGTAGGCTGTGAAATCGTGCGAAAAACCATGCGATTTGAAGTGATGTCGCTCTGGAACGGCTGCAGATGGTTAGGGTTCGCGAATGAAGGGTTTGGAAGCAGATGGGGGTTTTTATATTGTGCAAAAGACCAAACTGCCCCTGCCTCTCGCACGGTCGTGCGACAACTCGCACGGTCGTGCGTCACCTACATTTTGCAAACCATGCAGCTGTTCTCGGTGATGCACTGAGGGTGCGACTCACCGTTCCGGCCCTCGGAGACGCACGGTCGTGCGACTCGTGGAACGACCGTGCAATAGCAGCAGATCAGAATTTTCCGCAGAAGCTATTTCCAACAACTGTTTTGGCCGTTTCTCGCCATTTTTTGGACACACAAACTGTTATAACAATATTGCAACACAGAACCTTCGCCCGGTACGTACGAAACTTAAACAAACTAATGGAAACTACCTAACTTACCTAAATTACGCTAAAACTACAAAAACATAAAAGTGGACAATTTTACCCTTATAGCGCCAAAGACGCTCCTGTTACATTTTTGTCGGCGAGTCAGTAGCGTAGACTCATGCTAAATTTTTGTCGGCGAGTCGATAGCAAGACTCCATGCTAAATTTTTGTCGGCGAGTCGATAGCAAGACTCATGTCCCCACACTTGTTACATGTGCGGGCCATTACCACGCCCCTTCGAATTCTGCTCGGTATTGCCCGGAAGACCACCTGGGGGTCTCTCCGACATCATTTTTGCCAACTGGCCCACTTGATTCTCGATGGTCTAAATGGAAGCCTTTTGACTCCGCATTTCTCCTTCATTGACCAAGAACCGCTCCTCATGCTGCTGATATCGCTTCTCAGCCATTTGATTAGCATTGTTGGAGTTGTTCAGCAGTTGTGCCATCATTTCCTCTAGCTTTGCGTTGCTTTAAGAGGCGTGTGGCTGGGAATTGCTTCCTGAGCCTTGATTATGATACTGTGGCTGGAAGGACTGACCTTGAGATTGCTGTGGCGCGGGAACATGTTGAGCATATCCGTGTGCGTTCTGGTTACCAGAACCAGATTTCCACCCAAAGTTTGGGTGATTCTTCCACCCTGGATTGTACGTGTTGCTATAGGGGTTATTTTGGGGCCTGATTTGATTGCCCATGTAGTTCACCTCCTCGTGACCTGTAAACATAACAACCTGCTCACACGTACCTGGCACGTGTGCAACCCCGCACTAATCACATGATGGTGATTGAATTTGCGAGACATTCTGAGACTGATCAATTCTTGTTGCCAAGGCTCCAATTTGTGCAGTAAGAGCCGTATATGTATCCACAGCATGAACTCCGGAAGTGGATGATGTCTTATTCCGCGCTCCACCGTGGCGAGAACTTGACTTCAACGCAACTTTCTCTATGATCGCGTAAGCTTCAGTTGGTGTCTTCGTTCCAAGATCGCCTCCTGCATACACGTCTAAACGCTTCTGCGAGTCATAATTGAGTCCCTGATAAAAGGTCAGTACCAGTTGCCTTTTGGACAACCCGTGATGTGGGACATCAATTAATAGATCTTTAAACCTCTCCCAAGCTGTGTGTAGAGATTCTCCGTCGTCTTGCTTGAACGTCATGATACGGTTCCTCAATTTAGTCGTCTTTTCCGGAGGAAAATATTTTTGCACAAATAGTTCTGCCATCTCGGCCCAAGTGGTGATAGATCCTGCCGGAAGTGAGAAAAGCCAAGCACTGGCTTTGTCTCGCAATGAAAACGGAAAGAGCCGCAAACGGATCGCGTCCTCAGAAACATCTCTTATCTTGAAAGTCGAGCACACCTCGAGAAACTTTGCGATGTGCCGACCCGGATCATCGTGATCCTTCCCATCAAACTGCACCGAGTTTTGTATCATATTGATGATGCTGGATTTTATCTCGAAACTCGGTGCTGCTACCGTCGGTCGAGTGATGCTCGGTAGCAAGCCTTCTCCTCCGGGCTGGTTTGTTTCATTCAAAGGTCTGTCGTCGTCTGCCATGGTTGCGTTTCCTGCTGCCCCTGAGCCCTCGGCTTCAGCGGTTACTACCTGCTCCTGCTCACCGGCTACGAGTATCAGCCCAACTACACGAGATCTTGCACGAAGACGTCTCCTCAGATCACACTCGGGTTCGTCTGACGGCTCAACAGGATTGGGAGCTGGGGTATAGGATATCAACCTGTAAACGAAAAATTGACCCAATGAATATTTTATTAATATAATAATGCTGTTTCTTTTTTTTCAGCTGAATAGAAACAGAATATTATTAAAAATGGGCTGAAAATTTTATAAAAATCCGAAAATGGGCACGAAATTTTATAAAAATCAACACAATAAAAATAGTCGAATCAGCTAATACAAAAATGATTTTAAGGTGCCGAAAACCCAAAGAATAAAGGAATAAATAAATCCGGATCGAATAAATAAATGGAACAAAAATTTACAAGTGTACAAAACAATCAAGAACACGAATAAATCGAATTAAAAGCAAGAAATATTAACAAATAAATAATCAAGAAAATATTCACAAATATTAACAAGTATATACACCGATAAAACAATGACTCAGGTCATTCCTAAAACTCGCCATTTCCCCGGCAACGGCGCCAAAAACTTGACGTGTGCGTATATATACATAATTTTGCAATGAAATTACACACGATTTGGTTTTAAATTTATAAAAGTGATTATTACTTTTACATCAAAACACACACGAAAGAGGCAAGTGTACCCCGTCATATATGTAGTAAAGTATCGGTAAGAACCAAGTATCGATCCAAGGAAATGGGCGGAGAAATAATACTAGACCTTTGTCACTAAACTACCGGTAAAAACATAAGTTGATTTGGTTTTTAACAAACTAAAGTAAGCATAAACAAATACTTATAAAACATAGTAGATAATAGATAAAAAGCCTTGCTTAATACACAACCAAAGCATGTCAACTAAGTCGGTTTTGGCACTTAGAAGCATTCGGTCAATTTTCCATTTTAAGACAATTAGGATCCCTTTCGGGAATCCTAACATGACAATCATTCAGAAAGCTAAAATGATAAACACACTTTAACCACCTAAAATTGTTCTTTAACGTGCAATTGATAAATGTCTATGAAAATCTCTTAAAAATGAGTTAGTCATCCGTTAGGAGTTTTCTAACCGCACTTAATCAAGGAAAGCGACACCGATAAACACAATGCAACCACCGAGACAAGCATAAACTAGATTAAATCACAACCGAGTTCATTTTACAAATCTTACACATAAATTCACCAAGATAGCAATTTTGGCCTAAACTACTAACTAAGTTAACAAATCATGGCAAGAATTCATAACGACACCATTTAACCCGTTTAGGTCCTTACGTGACGGCAAGCTTTCTTGATTAACAATAATTACATTTTATTAAATGACTAACCATTTCTAGTATCATGATGCACACATTTTAACCAAGCTAAACTAGTTAACCAAGTTTAAAGTTTACTAATACAAGATTAATTAAGCTTCATTTTTCAACTATCTTAACTAACCAAGTACCAATCATCCAACACAATTACTTATAATCAAGAATTCAATATCAATAACAAGGTTGCAAACTAATCATCAAAGATTAACATAGAAAATAATTCAAAATGTCATTACAAACAAAGATTAACACACTAATGGTTATAATCAAGCAAGGGATTGTTGTGTTTTTGCCCAAAGGCTACAATAATACATAAACATTAATCTAAATGCTTGAAAGATTAACAAAATCATGGAAAGATTAGAAAACCAAACCATAAACAAGCATAAGATTAAGAATCCGGATAGTAATCGAGCTAAACGGGACAATGTGGCTTGAATCCGGGTGAAAGCTAACGCCTCCGGAGCCTGAAAATCGCCTGAATTGCTCTCCAAAATTCCAGAGTTCCGAACAGAATGTTTCTGTTCTGTTTTTATATAAATTCAAAATCGCACGGTCGTGCGTCCTGTTGCACGACCGTTCACTTTTTGAATTAGTGGAGGTATGGTGCACCATACTGCATGACGTCACAGATCTTGACCAGTCGTAGGTCACGCACGGTCGTTCTTCGTATCGCACGACCGTTCCATTCCGGGATCTTGTTGCACGAGCTGCTGCACTGGTCGTTCATCACCGATGTTTGGCTGGATCATCGGATCCGCACGGGGTGCAAAATATGGAACGACCGTGCATCACCGTGATGGTCATGGTTGCCTTGCACGCCGAGTTGCACGTTTGTTCAATGCCGGACTGACTTGCTTTTGTCGGAGATGCACGGTCGTGCAATAGGTCGCACGACCGTTCCACATGCCCAGGTCAGTTTCCTTAACAGAATGTTCGCAGCTTCGTCGTTTTGTCCGGAAAGTCCTCGTTTTCGCTATCATCTTGTCTGGTATGCTGTTTTAGGCCTGTAAACAAAAGTGTAGATGATTAAGCATCCGAATGACGGTTTTACAGTCGAAAACGCATAAAATAGGGGTAAAACGGGAGACTAAAATATGTGTAAATTAGCGAATATCAATCCTCTCTCTAGAAGAAGTGCGTCCGCATACATAGTTGATATCTCTTTGATCTCTATCGATTGCGAATACCATACGGTATGATAAGAGCGCCATATGAGGATTGGTGTATCTTAATATGTTCCATAGATTGCTTCCATGCCTGATCAGTATGGAGGTTTAATGCATGGGACCGCAAAGATATTTCGATGGTCATATGATACTAAAGTCAGCTAATGGTATTCAAAGAAGATATCCAGAATGGAATTGTCCAAATAAATGTCTTCGATTAAGGAATTCATGGACTCGTAACATAAATGTGTCACTTATCGGACACAAGATATGATAGATGAACTGGAGCCTGATATTTGGAAAATCTCTGTAACCTCCTTGTGTCTTGATTATCTTCTCCTAAGATTACCCTGTTTACCTTCTGAGAGGCAAGTAGAGTTAAGATTAACATCCCATTTTGGGATGTATTATTATGAAATCTCCAAGACGGCTAGTACCATCATTGAAAGAATCGAAACCCTGATTAGGTAAGTTTTAAGATATAGATTCATATAGCCTAACTCAATATTCTGAGAATTCGGTATAGTTAATTAAGAAAGGCGGTTCATTTTGCTTATGCATTGATTACCGCAACCCTAATTAGGAAACAATTAAGAATTGCCATCAGCTGCCCAGGATCGTCAATTTTTTCGACTAGCGGCGAGGATTAGCTATTCCTTAAGAATTGTTTTAAGCAGTGGTTGGAATAACCATCTCACCTTAAAATAAGCTTTTCTATAATAGTTGTTATATAAGTATCAAGGATGTTTCTTTGGAGACCTTGCATAGATGGAATGTTAAACATCTATTGTCAGACAGAAGATTGGTAAGTCAAATTATCAGGATCTGAAAGTTGCCTTGGAAACAACGAATAAGTTCATAAAAATCCATAATCATCTGTAAGTTGCCAGTATTCGGCAGAAAATCAAGGATTAATGAAAGTAGCAACCCTCCTAAGTTCTTGTTAAGGAATAAGGTTCAACAAAAGATATCACCCTGGAAGGGTGTGCCAATTTGTTAATTATCAGGCTAGTTAAACTCTGAATATATAGAATCATTCGAGGGAATCGAATGTATCAAGATCAAATAGCTTATAAGCTAAAACCTATTTAAGGAGCTTGGCGGAGCTCGCAATGCATTACACACTAATGATTTAAGGATGTGTTTCACCAATAAGTCGAGGAGCATTATCACATAATGATATGCAGATTTATGATATGATGAGAAACCTGTATCGATTGAGAATTGACAGGTTAAGAAGCTCCAAAAAGGATACATGTACCTATTATAGAGGTCAACTTGGGAGCTTGGAGAGGCTCCAGATATGCTATAGAAGTTAAGTCCATTTTGCAACAAAAATTACTTCCAGCATTTTAGCAAATCTCGAGGTTGAGATTTCTTTTAAGGGGGTGAGGATGTAACACCTCGTAAAAATCACGTCCAATGATGTATTGACACGTGTAATAAACCCTAATTAGGTCAAACGTTGAATTTGAGGGACTAATTTTGTGAAAAATCAAAAGCTTTGATTATAGAAGGACTGGAAATGATAACATGCTTATTATAAGCCTCGGAATAACATTACATGGTAATCATATTCACAAATGGGCCACTTGTTGATCAAGAGTAGCCGTTTGAGTAATTAATTGAAAGTTTGCGCAATGAAGGGTTAAAAGCGTCAACATGTTAATTCTTACCTCTGAGTGACCTTTTAACAAACCGGGAGCTTCATGATATTTTATTATACTCTCGGGAATGCCAGTTATTGGCCGTCTAAGGTTTTTATGCCTATAAGTAAAGTTATGCGCAACTTTGCAAGTTAGAGGGACTAAAAGTGTCAATATTTTTAATTATACCTCTGAATGACCTTTTAGCGAACCCGAAGCATCGTGATGTTTAATAATACTCTCAAGAATGCCTAATATGGATTAGATGAGGCTTCGATGCTATTAAACGATGATATGCGCAAGTTTGCGCATTAGAGGGACCTAAAGCGTCAACTTTTGAATCTACGCCTTTTGGTGACCATTTAAGCGATCGAGAGCATAGAAATAATTAAACTCATGCTTGGGAATTCCCATTATGGGCCATGGAAGGCTTGGATGTCAGTAAACGACATTTCGCGCTACTTTGTGCGATTAAAGGACTATTTGCGTCAAACTGCAAAAGTATGCCGATTCGTATGGTAACGGACCTTCCGGAATATGACCATGAGTTAAACATGCCCTAATTATCCTTTATATAGCTTATATATAGGCTTAGAGGTGTTTGGTGCGCAAAAATAAACTTTTAAGTCAAGCAGGGACTAAAAGTGTCAAAAAGTGCACAAGTTTGCATTTTCGCGCATATCTTACATTCTGAATATATCCGAACATCCAAAAATTTATGTAAGCATTAAAATATTTTATTTTAGTGTTCGGCATGATAAAATTCCATTCGTCGCGTAATTTGGGTCGTTTTTCGCATTCGTTCGTCTTTCGTCGTAATTAGACGAACAACGTGACCGTACGGCCAAACGAACCGACATCCGACATATTTATGAGCATGTTTCATGTCCCCTATATTTAGGCATCATAGTAAAGCCTTGAAATGAGGTTAACGGGCATTAAATGGGTCAGAAATGGCAAATATCAAGTACAGGGACTGCTTCCGTACTTCTGCCAAACTGTGAATCAGAACCAGGGGCCAGGCGGTCCGCGTAAACACCCTTGGGTTCCCTACGCGGGCCGTGTAAGAGCAGATCAGCTGCAGAAAGCTGTTTTGCTGCTGGTTTTTGTCAAAACTTGGTTCTATACTCACATAACCGACTCTAGGGGCTGCCCACAGATTGTAAAGGTGGTTTTACACTTGTTGCCATCTGATTATAACTCCCCGACACTTGTCGCGATCCTACGAGGTCCCGAAAAGTATATATAGGAGATGGGTTTCATTTGTTTTTCACACCTTTCCTCCAAATCTGCTATGCTCTCTGAATTAAGAGGATCTTGAACTCTTTTGAGAACCTCCCTCAGTCCTTTAGACCTCTTGTATGTGTCCTTTCATGCTTAGTTTAAATTGTTTAGCGTTTATAGCCAAAAAGTCAAGCGTTTTCGAAACGCTTTGACTTTTAAACGGTTGAGCCATTGTTCGCAACGAACATGGCTACGTGACTGTAATTAGGTAGGTGTAATTAGTCAGTTTTTACTAATAAATTCATAACTAATAATACAGCAGTTATGGAACATGTTTTAACACTTAAATAACTTGAAAATTAATATAAGAACATGTTTAAGCATGTTCGACCTGACAATTCTAAGTATAGGCTCGGTTCGAAACCGAAAGTTGCAAAAGTAGACTTTTGCTTTGACTTTCCGTTCTGACCTGATTTAGCTTAGTTTAGACATGCCTTAGAATTCCATTAGGACCCGGTTATAGGTTAGCGTAACCCTCTGAGGTTATATAACTTGGTTCCTTAGTTATCCGATTCATATGCATGTTTCCGTTATATGCCTAAATGTTGACTATTATGCCCTTTTGACCTTAAAACGAGATTTTTGAAAATGTGAGATTACAGAAGCCTTTATTACTGATTTATAAACTTGCCCTAAAAATTTGATATCAGTTTGAGGTCTAGGTTAGGAGTTATGCTCATTAGCGTAAATGAAAAGCTTTATATTAATTAAACGGCGTAATTAGCATAAAGCCTATCTAAACCCAATTTTTGATACCAAACTTTTTACCTACTGATGTAAAATAATATTTTGGGATTTTTGAAGATTTTTATTTATTTTTAGGATGAGCATAACATAGGTTTCTAGCTTTGATTCGGTAATTGTCGGTTTTGCCCTTTTGGCCTATAAAATGAGTTTTACAAATCATATTGATTCCAAACCTTTTGCTACTGATCTTATATGATAAATAAAATATTTTAAGCCGTCTGAAATGATAAAAATATCAGCTTTTCTTATAAAACCCGGAAATCGCTTAAAACCGCCTTTTTACGCGTTTTAAGCGCATAGTATGAGTTAAAACCATTTTTAACATATAAGACTTAATACCTACTGATGTTTTAAGTAAAATTTTTATAATTAAACAGTAAGCAAAAGTTTTGAACTCAGAAATCTAATTTTGAAATTTTAAAGCCTATGTGAAATTACCAAAATGCCCCTTCGGTGCATAGTTGGGTTAAAAGTGATAAATTCCACACATAGGCAATACCATACTGATATAACTTATTAAATTAAGTATTTTACTGAATATATTAGACCTGAATCTCAGATTTATAATTAATCTCTTTTATAAGCTTTAAAATGACCAAAATGCCCCTACGGGGCATTGTTTGAGTTTAAATTCATTTTGGGCATAATGGAAGGTATCCTACTGATATCACAACATGTTTAAGGCATATTAACTTAGGAAACCTGTTCGTGACTCATTTGGTTACCCGTTACGCACTTTTCGCGTTTGGTGCAGTTTATCTAACTAGTTTGCATAAATTAGCCGAAACGGGTCAAACCTTATCATTTTTATCTCAAAAATCTAGAATGTGTTTAGTTTACCCATATTATACAACTATACAAACTTGTCAGGTCTAAACCATATTCCAATCCGGTCTTCGCTTAATCGTGCGTTTTGGACCGTATATCTTCCTTTAAAACTAACCGGTCTAAGTTTAGGCTTAATTAAGACCCGTTAGGAATCTAATAGGGTATTTAAACCTTAGTTCCAGATTTAGGAGCCCAGTAAAAGCTACCTGTACTTGCTTGGTGGTATACGGCTGGGATAAATTGTATAAATTTGCTCAGGTAAATACTTTTAACTTATTTTCCCTTATACGGGCTTAGGGTACGGTAAATAAAATACCGCTTGGTCGGGCATTGAATCTTTAATCGTATGAAGGTTAATTTATTGAAATGACCCGTTTAAATTGTTTTGTTTGCTTAAAGCCTTTGGGGGGTTAATGACCATGTCCCGGATATCCTTGGCATCATTCATAGAAATGGCCACGACCTAAGCACAGGGTGTAGGCATACACCCGCCAGTGCATGTATATATAAAAAGGTATAACCGCCGGTTACGAGAATAACTCGCTGCGGGACTATATCATGTTGTGTGTCTATTAATCTTTAACCCGGTATTTAGCCCGGGCTACTGAACGTATAACGAACATGTAATTCTTTTACAAGTTTATATATAAATAATTATCCCAAGTTATAAAATATTTTGTCCCTTGTGCATTCAAATCAATTTTCCTAAAACATTTTCAAAATGAGTCAGTTAATTGTATTTACCAGTGTAAACTGACGTATTTTCTAAAAAGGTTAAGTGCAGGTACTAGACGGAATAGGCTGGCTACTCCTAGCATCAATAAAGAGTCTTGCAAGCTTAGATGCCTTTAAAGTATGTTGAACAATTATCTTTTACTTGATCCGCCTGTGGATCCTTTACATTCCGTTTGTAATACTTTGATATTACTTTATATCGGTTTGTAATATATTCATCTTTTGCTTCCGCTGTGCATTAAATTGTGTTGTTTGACTATAACGATATCAACTACGTCACGATACTCCCCACCGGGCCCACCGGTAATACGTGGAAATATCGGGGTGTGACAGTAGTTGATAGAAATATGGTCACATGTGTGTCATTGTTTAATGTTAACTATATTACAAGCGTTTGTTCTCATTACGCGTTTAGCTTTCTTGCATGTGCAGATGCTAAAGGCGAGGATAACATGTTCGATGATAAGCTTCGGAATGAAGACAAGACATGAAGGCACTCAAATGATAAAGATGATCGAGTTGCCGCTGATCACTCATCAACACCACAAGGATCTAAAGCATTGAAGATCAAAAAATTCACAAGCATAATCAAAGGGGGAGTTTATTGATACACTTCCTAGATAAAAGCGGGAGTTTGTTAATACACTTTCTACTTACAACACGTGAAGACTTTGAAGATCCTTTCCGAGAAAAAGAACCATCAAAAGATGGAGAACGAGACTACGAACCTCGCGAGCAGCATCCAAGGGGGAGTTTGTTGATACATATTATGTGGATACGGCTCGGCTCGGTTCGACTCGGCTACGAAGTGAAGGCCATAGTCAAGACATCCTCCTGTCTTGACTCGGTATGCTAGTTACTTTGTAACGTTCGATGTAAATGCTACTGCGTGTGTGCAGTATACATTTTAGATTAAGTTTGTGTTGTTTACTATTTGTTGTTTGGACCATTGAAGAAGCCCAACAACATGTCGAAGTCCCATTCATGATGAAGCCCAAGTCAAAGCCCAACATGACGAAATCCCTTAGGCCCAATCACATGTGACAAAAACAGCATGTGACGAAATCACATGATTTCGTCGAAGATGTTGGAGTTCGTCGAAGATATTGGGTGTTCGCCGAGGGGTGTTCGTCGACAACAGGATTTCGTCAATCATGTTAGTATATAAGCAACAGACAGTAGACAGAAACATAGACGAGTGTACATAGACTTTGAGAGAGAACACACACACACAACAGAGAGTTTATAAGGTTATCTTGTAAACATTGCATTGTAAACGTTTCAGAGTATTAATACATTGCGTGTTAATCATTGAATCTTTGTGTCTTGCGTGTTCGTAACTTGGTTTAACTTACCCGTTTGGATTCCGCACTCTCGGGTTTGTCGGAAAACAGGAATAGAGGTTGACTCGATCCTCCGGGTGGACCTACAAAGACTTTTGTCATGGAAGGCTTTATCTCTTTCTATTGGAGGTAGGGTCACTTTAATTAAAGCGGTCTTGGAGAGTTTGCCTATATACTACCTTTCTTTGTTCAAGGCTCCTATCAAAGTGGTGGAGAAACTAGAAATGTTTGTGAAAAGGTTTCTTTGGGCTGGAAATGAAACAGTGAAGAAGATGCATTGGGTGTCTTGGGACCGGGTGGCGTTACCGAAAAAATTAGGGGGGGTTGGGTTTATGTAAACTCAAGTATATTAATTTTTCTCTCCTGTCCAAATGGATTTGGAGGTTTAAAGTTGAAGAAGACAGTCTTTGGAAACCGGTTATAGGGGCTATACACGGGTCGGGTAAGAAGTGGTCGAGCTTGCCGATGAACTCCGCTATTTTTGGAGTATGGAGGAACATTGTGAAAACGGAAAAGATAACCATCCTCAAAAGGAATAGATTAACGTTGTTTATAAAAAGTATACGGGGAATGGGAAGAACACTAGATTTTGGTCGGATTATTGGATAGGGGATAGACCGCTTATGAACATCTGGCCTAACTTATACGAGAAGGAGAGCAATAAATCCTGCTTCATTTCGGATAGGCTGATGTATGTGGAGCATCACATGGAGCAAGTTTGGAGCTGGTCGGGATAGCTCTCTTCCAAAAGAGATCAGTCTGATTTCCATGACTTGGTTCAACTTCTTAGGGATGTTTGTGTTACGGACCAACCTGACAAATGGAAATGGATAGGGGACCAGGAGGGTACCTTCTCAGCGGCTGAGATTAGAAAGCTCCTTATCGAAGATAACGCTACCAGTTTTGATAACATCTCGGAGTGGGTGTCTTGGGTGCTGGCGAAGTGCGGTATCTTTTTTTGGAGAGCTCTTCAGAATAAAATTCCGACTAGGTCGGCTTTGGCTTATCGCAACATTCAAATTTCAGACTCTAGTTGCGGCTTTTGTGGAGACTACGATGAGAGCACAGATCACATTTTTACGGGTTGCGCGGTGGCCATAAGGGTGTGGCAGAAGTTCAACGATTGGGTGCGTCTTCCTCCTCGGTTCGTTATTTAGTTTAAAGATGTGGCTGATTTCCATTTATCATGCAATCTTAATAAAGAGGAGAAGAAGGTGGTTAAAGGTCTTATAATGATAGGGTGTTTGTGCATTTGGAGGGTGAGGAATGATAAGTAGGCCTGTAAACGAACCGAACGAACACGAACATAGGCATGTTCGTGTTCGTTCATTTAACTTTAACCGAACACGAACACGAACATATAATCAAACACATTTTTTGTTCGTGTTCGTTCACTAAGAAATCGAGCATGTTCATGTTCGTTCGTTTAAAGCCTAAACGAACAGTTCACGAACATAAACGAACACAAAAAAAATTAATTGAATATATTTGAATAAACATAAATTAACATGATTGGAGAAACAAGTCTAATATATTACATTTCATCCGAAAACACATCTAAATAATTGTTCATAGATATACTAATTAGTTATATTTATATAAGTAGTTAGAAAACCTAATATTTATATAAATATAACTATTTATATATTTATTAAAATGTAAACGAACATAAATGAACGTACATAAAAGAATGTTCACGAACATAAATGAACGAACACAATGTGTGTTTATGTTTGTTCATTTAATTAAACGAACAAATATTTTTGTTCGTGTTCGTTCGTTTATTAAATAAACGACCATAAACGAACTTCCCGCCGAACAAGTTCATGAACAGTTCATGAACGTTCATGAACGTTCGGTTCGTTTACAGGCCTAATGATAAGATCTTCTCTAATGGTCGAGGTAGGTGTGAAGATATAATGGGAGATTTAAAGTCATTTGGCTATCTTTGGTTAAGGAATAGATCGAAACATAAAGACTTAATTTGGGTTGAATGGTGTAAATTTCCTTTGTATATGTTGTATGTTGTTTTTGTGAGTCGGCCTTTTGGTTCGGTCTCGGTGTTTTAATAAAAGTTACATTTCAAAAAAAAAAAAGATAATTCTTGGTGAATTGTTTATTTATAGATAATTGTTAGTTTGAATTAATAAGGTTTATCTAGGAGTTTATTTATTTACTAAATAGTTTTTGAGTTGTGTTAAGGTTAAATTTAAGTTTAATATAAATAGATGGTTAGGTTCATTGTAATTTGTATATGTTTTCATTGTTTATAATAAAAAAAAATCGAACGAGTTTGTTTAATACCGTGTTTCTGTTTGATCGAAGGCCTGATTTTCCAACAGTATTTGAATAAAAACTTATGCAAATAAACCACAACTCAAATAAACAATGATATTAGGGTTGTAAACAAACCGAACGTTCACCGAACAGTTCATGAACCATTCGACGGACAATTCATTTATATTCGTTCAATTAGCTTAACGAACGAACACGAACAAAAAATGATTTTCGGTTAGCTTAGTGAACGAACACGAACAAAGGTCTCGTTCGACTGCGTTTGTGAACGTTCGGTAATATATTCGGTTACGTTTGTTCGTGTTCGTTTGATTATATTAAAAAAATAATAAATAATAAACTTTTTATCTAAACATATTGAGAACTTGAAACCCTGTTTTTTTTCTAAGTTAGCTAAAATTTGGACATTTAAGGCATTTTTTGGGATTATTATGTCTAAGTTCGTTAAACTTTGAATAATCATGTCTAAGTTAGTTAAACTTGATTTATCGTTTGTGGTTGTAGTAGACTTCTTTTGTTTTGTTTTATTATTTGATGGTTGTATTTAAACTAGTTATGTATAATGTTTAAGGTTATCAATGTTTTTTTATTTTTTATTTTCAAGTTAAATATTCTTTACGTTTGTTTTTATTCGTCTGTGTTCATTTGTGTTCGAGATCAGTGTTCATGAACTATTTGTGAACAGCTAAACATGCTTAACAAACGGACACAAACATAAACTTATGTTCCGTATGCGTTCGTGAACAGTTCGCGAACACATTAATTACCTTAACGAAGTAACTTGAACATGACCTTGTTCGTGTTCGTTCGATTCGATTACAACCCTAAATGATATAGTAACAATGGTTCTTCCAAACTTATGTCTACGGATGCACATTTTAATGAATACAACCTTAAATTCATCAACCATCATTCCTAGTCAATTGCCTTAGAGCTAAAGCTATCAACACATAGGGGTTTCTCAACATGCTATGATCAATAATCCCACACAATTCAACGTTTTAATCAATAATAAGAACACAATTAAAGTATAAAAACCAATAAAATTTATGATTAAAACTAATGTGGTTCAAAGTTCAAACTAATATGAAATTAATCGCTCTCTGGCTAAAACTTGACATGGTTGCTTGCTTAAATTAAATCAAGAGCTCGCCCTCTTTTCTTTTTCCTTCGATTTCATCTATCACAAACCACCACCCTCAAATACGTTGCCCTCGTTTTCTTTTGTTTCTCATTAATGGGCTACTAAAATATTGTTTTTGGGCATGGCTTCTTTTTCTTGTCCATGGGCTAGAAATATCATGTTAACCTAAATGGATTAGAAAATGAACTTTTAATTCATTTGATTTCATCTCGTCTAGTGGTGCAAAAAAACCCTGAACCTGATAAAAAAAAAATCCTAGAACCGGGTTTTTTTCATACCAGTGTATTGGGTACCCGTCCTCGACACTACCCATAGGGTATGCATTTTAATACAAAAACATGTACCTGATCCATAGCCGGAAACTGGTTTCCGTACCAGAAATTGGGTTTAATCCATACCCGAACTAGATATTTCCAACGCCTGATTTATAAATCTATGTTTATATGTTTTTTAAAATTTGTATCTTTTGTAATATTTTTTACTTTCTAATAGACATGCACTTTTATGCTATCTATTTATATTTATCATATTTTCATGTAAAAAATGGACTCGAAACAAAAAAAAATAATAAAAAATAAAAAAGATGATCAGTCCCTTAAAAACCCCGATCTATACCAAAAAAGATGATCAGTCCGTTAAAAACCCTGATCTATACAAGAAAATAAGGTTTTTGTATACCCGAATATAGGGTATTAAATATTCGGGTATAGGGTGCCCGGTGTAATACCCCAGAGGTGGACTTAGAGTGAAAGTCGGGGTAGCACGGGCTACCCCTCAACCGCGTCTCCGTAGTGTAAAAATACTCCTTAACTCCATTTCCGTAGTGTAAAATTATCTCTCAACTCCGTTTCCGTTATATAAAGGATATCCCTGAGCCTAAAAAAAAGTTAGGATACCCCTAACTTTTTGGGCTAGTTCCGCCACTGTCATACCCTACCCGGAATTGGTGACAAAATGTATGTTTTTTCAAGTCAATACCTGAACCCGACCCGGTTATGGTTAATACTCGATTTTTGCATACCCGCTCATGCCCGTACCTAGATCCATACTTGAAACCAGATAATAAAACCCGATTTTGTGCACCTCTAATCCCATCCATATTTCTTTTACTTTACAACCAAAACGGTAAACTACAGAAAATACATCTGAAGGTAATGTTATAAGAAGTAAATACTTAATAACCTAATTTTGTTATCTAATCTGTGAACTGAGTTGGCCTGTGCGATGTGACGGATGTCACTAGGGGTGCAAACGAGCCAAGCCCGAGCTCGTTTAATTTAACTTATGAAAGCTCAAGCTCGAGCTTTGTTTTAAAGCTTGAGTTTGGCTCGTAGATAAATTATAAACTATTGTATAGAACACTTGTACTATACAAAGCAAAATTAGTATTAAGCGTTTTAAAGCGGAGAGTAAATTAAAATTTTACCCGCGTGTTATGCTATATAAGGTAGTAAAGATACAGATAACCTAATTTAATTATTTGAATTTGTCATAACCTAATATATCTTTAAACTATATGTAATATTTAACATTTAGAAAAAACAAATGCCTAGTTTTGTTTATTATTTTTACATCTTGGCATAATTTTTATAAGTTGGATTCAGAATATAACCCATATATCGGTGATATAACAGTTATTGGTCAAATAGCCCAGTCATGGTCATCGATTCCAGCAAAGAGTGCAACCTGTGTTGGCTCTGCAGGTTCCTGTTGAACTTCTCCTGCACTCTTCGTTCTTCCATGACAGCCGGTAGTGGACCTTCCTTCTTCTAACACCATCTCCTTGTCCTGCACTTTTCCTTGAACAGTTTTGAATTTATAATAATACTCTAGGATATCGAGATACATGGCATAAGTGACCCTCATGTAGTCTCCATCTTCATATTCAAATCCTAGATCTTTTGCGATTGCAGGCCACAAGTTTTCTCTTGTTACATCCCTGTAACCACCGTCCACAGCCACCAGTATATATAGACTTAACAAGTCTATTTTTCTTTTGTTTGGAGTGAATGGTGGAACCGGTCTAGTAGTGATTCCCATGTATTCGAACAGGAACCATCTGACCATTTCTTCAAACTTTGATTCGAGTATGTGTTTATATTTGAAAACAAATTCTCGATCATCCAGCAAATTCAAAAATGCTTTACAGTCATCAAACTCATTGAATTCCATGGCCTTAACGATCATTATACTCCAATCTGTCTCTTGTGAAGACAAATGGAGTTCTTCGAAATAGGAATTCAAATAACGCTCTTTAAATTCATCATCAAACACACTTTCATCGAGTATACTGTCACGGCCCCCGACCCGGTTTGACCCGTTTCAGGAGCCGTGGGACAGAAAATCCCGTGGTATTTATTCAATTGAGTTAACAACGGAAGATTTTAACAGGATCTTTTTAAAACTGCAATTTCCCGATTATTTTATTTCACAATTCGGGATAAACCCCGGTAGTTTACAATTATATGATTTCACGGAGAAATCTTTATTTTTACAAAAACATGTTTCTTTATATTATATTGAGTCACTTCCTTAAGCTTGTAGTGCTTCACGGCACTTTTCCTGGATCACAACAGATCACCTGAAACATGTTTGAAAAAGGTTTTGTCAGTGGGAAATACTGGTGAATCATTCTTTTTACTAAAACGACGCGTTTGTTATAATTTACAGCATTAAGAGCGATTACAATGTTTCTATATATCAACCAACTACCCACAGTATTTGTCACTCGACCATCCATTGGTAACCTCATTGTCCAATGGTGTCTGTGACTATGGTCATATCACCCCTTGGCTAACTCGTTGTCCAATGGTGAAGGTTATCAAGTAATGTATACAAAACCCCACATACCGGCTGTAATTTGGTGACTACAAAGACTTAATCCCTGTAATTATAACTTTGAAAGTAAACATGATTTTAAATTCAAATTTGATAAAAAGAGAATGACTCACATTGCAGATTTATATGAGCAGAGCTTAGCCTACTGATTAGCCTTTTAACCTAAATTTAATAACATGCACACGAACTCGGTTAGTAACTAATACAGCATTTACGATAACTCACGAGATTAAACCTTCACAACGAATGACAAAGTGCGATACTTAAACATCCATCGAATTTACGACGAATGACAAAGCATAAACCCTAATGTGGGCAGCACTTAAACATCCATTGGATAGTTTAATCGATCGGACATTGAATCGTAGCAGCGATCGAGTTAATACCCGGTATCGGAGCAGCGCCTCGCTAATATTGAAAGTAAATTCGACTTTAGGACAGTAGAAATTCATTTTTGAGAGTTTTGATCGACACCAGTGGACTGTGCATGCGACAAGCTATTTATAGCTGAAATTGAGGCCTCACGCGGCCCGCGTAAGCCTTCGGCTTACCTTTACGCGGCCCGCGTGGCCGCCTAGTATATGAGTAGGCTTGATTGGTCACGAGTAGGTTAGCCAGCTGGTTACCACGTGGATCTGGAACACTTATCCGGTCAACTTAACATTGACGCGGCCTGCGTAAGACAAGGCTTGTCTTTTACGCGGCCCGCCTGGGAACCAGAATTCTATTTTTCTTGATTTTAAGTATGGTTTAGGGTTTCCGGGGTCCGGGTTGGTACTTACGGGTATTTTTAGGATAATTTTGAGAGTCCTTACATATACCTTGCTTTTCTTTTAACCCAATCTCCTCTTCCCTCGTCAGTCCACTCGCTTCATTAACCGAATTGTTCACCGGAATTGAGAACATAGGAAAGATTCTGCAAGTATCACCGTCCTTGTTGACAGTGTATCCTTGCATAGTCAATTGATCCATGCTCAAGATATTCCGGTCTAATTCCGGAGAGTAAAAAACGCTTTGAATTCTCATAGTTTCGTTACTTGTTTTAATTTCTACTGATCTAACCCCCCCGTGTAAAAAAGAAGTTGTTTTCCCCCGATTGTGTATCAACCCCAATAATATGTTTAATACGTTTAAACACATTCAAGTTCCCGGCCATGTGATGGTTAAACACAGAACTGACGTACCATATGTCGCTCCATAGCCCTCCTTCGGTACCGACGACGATCATCTCCTGATGATCTCTGATTCCTTCTTCCTTTTTCTGTATTCCCGTATTCACCGCTTGCCGGATTAGTTGGGTTGCCTCATCCGTTTCTTTCTTCAGGCATGAATAGATCTGGTGCCCCAGTTTATGACAGTAAAAACATGTTTTCTCCCGATGACGTTGCTTGTACTTGCCGCTCATCTCTTCTGTACAGTGTTGGCATGGTAAGAGAGTGGATGTTGATTGAATTTCGGTCATCTTCTTCTTTCCCGTTGATGCTCTGATACCACTATGTTGGGGATCAGAAGACACACTTGCAGCGGAATGCATTTGTACATTGGGATTGAATGTTGGATGTGTGTTATCATATTTGAGTGATCCGAATTGGATATGCATTGTGAAAGGTATCGATGAAGAACAAGTGTGAAGGTTAATGGACAATTCTTACTGTGAATGAGAATGTCTTGATATCCGACAAGGTTGCCGGTAAACTTGAATAAATACATTGAGTTTTGGCGGTTAGTTTTGGCGAGTAACTGCCTTCGGCAGTTATTCGAATTAATCACCCGCTTGTCAAACCAACCAAGACATAAACTTATCATCTATGGTCCGAGTGCATATCATACATAACTTATCTACTTATAAATCCGATTAAATACATATAAACATAACAAGGTTTAATAAATCTAACAAGGTTTGTGTGGATTATTTTATTATCAAATGAAGTTAATTTAATGAGAAAATTGACTTCAAATGTACATGCAACTGAGGCTTAATCCTTAGGCAGGAATCACTAGAGTTGTTGTCGGGATCAGACACCCTTTACAACATCTTCGGGGAAAAGCTATTCAAACATTAAGAACTCAAGGACTGCAGGTTGATGTTCTTGGGGAAGATATTCGAAGTATCTCCATCCAGGTATGCTCTGCATTGTAGGTGGCAAAACTGGTTCGGGTTGAAACATGTGATATTTTAGTATGCATCTATTAGTTAACAATATTAATATTTTTCTAGGATGCTCTAAAATCATGTCTAGCTGTCAATGCTCCTTTGCTATATAGATCAGCTTGTCGAGTCCCATTCTCTGTTCTCAAATATGCAATGACCCTTGATGGTTAGTATCATGCAGTTATAATTATATTGAATTTTATCTTAAGCTAAAAGTATCCGTTGTTTATTTCATATTCTGATAGGAAAAATAGCTGCTACTAGTGGGCACTCAACATGGATAAGTAGCACAAAATCAAGATCTCATGTTTTTGAGTTACGCGGTAGAAGTGATGCAGTTATTGTCGGAGGAAGTACCGTACGCAAAGATAGTATGCAACTTTATGTCTTTATTGTCTGCTAACTGTATAATTTCTGCAGACTATGGATTCTTTTTTTACTGAACCTTGCTTCATATGTAAATACAGATCCATGGTTAACTCCAAGACATGGATCGGGTGGACATTTACCTATGAGAATTGTCATGTCACAAACCCTTGATCTTCCTGAGGTTGCAAATCTTTGGGATGTCAGAGAAGTACCGACAATAGTCGCCACTCAGAGAGGTGCAAGAAGAAGTTTCCAGAAGTTTCTTGCATCAAAAGGTGTTGAAGTAGTGGAGTTTGATAGCCTGAATCCCAAAGATGTTGTGGATTACCTTTATGATCTTGGATATCTTTCAATACTATGGGAATGTGGCGGGGCATTATCTGCATCCGCTATTTCAGCTGGTGTCATACATAAGGTCTGTTTGTGTTTGTGTTTCTGATTGCAAACCGGCCATAGGCCACCGAAAAATACATGGTTTGTTTATGCAGGTGCATGCTTTTGTTGCTCCGAAAATAATTGGTGGAAAGAATGCGCCTTCGCCAGTTGGGGAACTTGGAATGGTTGAAATGACACAGGCTTTGGAGTTGATTGATGTTTCTTATGAGCAGGTTCGTAAAATTATACTTGATTAATAAGTTATAATTATAAAGTATACATTCAAAAATCTAATTGTTCGCGTTGAATGTTAACATGTTGACTACAATGGCAGATAGGATCTGATATGCTTATAAGTGGTTATCTGCAACCTATTCCTGATATGACGCCTGTGATTCCATCGGTTGATGAAACCTTGGCCAGTGATCCATCTTTATCTCCTTATGATTCACCAATCATATTCTTCTACAAGACATGGGACCCATACGGGAGTTTCTCCAACTTTTCATCTCATCCAATCAGATTACCTGATGAGAATGGTGATTATGTCACTTGGTCAAGTGTACAGCACTATTATCAGGTGATTTTTTGAACTGGTTGTAGCTTCCCACAATATGATGTGAGGTAAAATGGGCGGGTCATACAGTTTGGGTAACAAGTCAAAACATCTAGACTCTAGTTATGATCCATATGATGCGATCTGAGATATAATTTTCCCCAAAATGCAGGCACAAAAGTTTGTGGGGTCAAGCAATCCTAATGCAAGAAGTTACATTGAAGCAATACGTTCAGCAGAAAGTCTTGAAGAAGCGGCGCAGATGGGAAGGAGAACACAAAGGGAGCACCCAGATATGGTATACAATTCACTTAAAGATGTTATCCGAGTTTCTTTTTCGACATTTTCATAAGAACACTATTAGTTGATAACAAAAAAAAAAGTCAACTAATAGAACACATTGGGCATGCAGGTAAGGGCTGATTGGGAAAGCAAGAAAATAGAGGTGATGTATAAAGCATTAAAATGCAAATTCTCAATTTACCCACACTTGAATTCAATGCTTTTATCAACATCGGATTGTATATTGGTCGAAGCTTCGCCTCGTGATCTCTTCTGGGGCAGGGGCCGTGATGGTGAAGGTCTGAACCATAGTCACAGGAAACGTAGAACCCCCCTCGAATCTCGAATCGGTTCGGCCGTACCAGAATCGGGTACAGAGTCGTACCATTCGGCCTGGGTTCGCGAACCAGATCGGAAAAAAGACCGTACCCGATTAACACAATACTCGTTCCGAATCACTGAAAAACGTGTTTCCGATTGAAAAAATCGCCGTTTCGGAACGATCCGATTCGCGTACCAGGCTATAGATGCACGAATGGCAAACCTTAGACATTTTTCCCGCCTTTTTAATGAAGCCTATAGCCGACCTATAATAATGTAACTGATTGCATTATTTTAGGATCTATATTTGTATTTGATATTATTATATTTAGAAGATATATCTGACAGATTTTAGAATAGGTATTAGGGATTATAATTATACATCTGCATGTATATTATTATATTTAGAAGATACACTATATATTATTAATATATATTGGCTATTGGCGCCAATTTTACATCTGCACGTGTATATATATATGATTATGGTTATGAAATGCTTTTGAATTTTGGATATGATTATCAAATTTGTTTTTGAGATTGGATTTTTTTATAAACTATATTATAATTATTGTTTTATATACGATACGACGTACCAAACTATATGGTACGCCGTACCGCGTACCGAATTGGCGTTCCGAATGAACCTACCCCCCTCGTACCGAATTTTAAACTTTCACGAACTACGTACCCGTTTTCGTTCCCCGTACCGGACCGAACCGCGTTCCATGTGACTATGGTCTGAATTATTTAGGGCGGTTACTTATGAAGTTAAGATCTGAGTTTCTAGGTGATGATGACACACATAAGCTTGAGATACTGCAGGATATTGAGAATTTCAACCATATAAACATTTAAATTGGTGTTGTTTCTTGTGTTTGCTTTTTGGTGCAAACTCCGGCCGTGGAAGGTAAAATTATTCTCTTTTATTTGTAATAAACAAGTTTTAAGTTCATAAGGTGTGTTAGATGAGTTGATTGAGTTTTTACTGAACTTAAAGTTTGACTAAGACATGGTCCAGGGGTGATTTTAGTGCTTGTTGATAAGGTGTGTTTAGATGATCCAGGGTGTTTAAAGTTTTATTCTTGTTTGGGTGACTGTAACGTTGATCCAAGGGTGATTAAAGTTTGACTCAGACATGATCCAGGGGTGATTAAAGTGCTTGTTCATAAGAATGATTCTTGATTTTTGTTGAACTCAAATGTTGATTCTTGTTTGGTTACTTGATTCCTATAATGTAGCTTAGGTTGAACTTGAAGTTCAATTACTTGATTCTTGTTTAGATGATCTAGGGTAATGCAGCTTACTTGATTCTTGTTTGAAGTTGAATTTGAAGATTGATTCTTGTACAGAGCAGCATACATACATTGAATCGTGAATTTGTTGAACTTGATTCTTGTATAGAGCAGTATACATTAAGTAATGATTTTTGTACATAGTAGTATACATACATTGAATAAGATCAAATGTGACATAAATTTACCTCTTTGTTAAAAAATGATTGCAATGACGAGATATTAATATTGTTCTTGGAAAGATGCTAGTATAATTTGGAGGTCCATCAAGATCTAACTCCATCAGTTGTGGTGACTCTATTACATTAACATGGCCTCATCACTTGATTGAGTTGTTTGTAGTCTTTGTACAGGGTAGTATACATTGTTTGGTTACTTGATTCCTATAATGTAGCTTAGGTTGAACTTGAAGTTCAATTACTTGATTCTTGTTTAGATGATCTAGGGTAATGCAGCTTACTTGATTCTTGTTTGAAGTTGAATTTGAAGATTGATTCTTGTACAGAGCAGCATACATACATTGAATCGTGAATTTGTTGAACTTGATTCTTGTATAGAGCAGTATACATTAAGTAATGATTTTTGTACATAGTAGTATACATACATTGAATAAGATCAAATGTGACATAAATTTACCTCTTTGTTAAAAAATGATTGCAATGACGAGATATTAATATTGTTCTTGGAAAGATGCTAGTATAATTTGGAGGTCCATCAAGATCTAACTCCATCAGTTGTGGTGACTCTATTACATTAACATGGCCTCATCACTTGATTGAGTTGTTTGTAGTCTTTGTACAGGGTAGTATACATACGGATACATGCATAGTGTGTTAACAAACAAAATCCACCATTCTAATACAAACTTGCATTACCTAAACAAACAAAGAACATAAACCCTATTATTTTGCTGGAAAACTCCAAAACACTAACCAAGTCATATGACTACAATAGTTAGCTTAAGAACGACGAAACATAATCTGGCAAAAGGTGAAGAAAATAGAATAGAAAAAGGTTAGAAATACATGTATGTAACTATGTATGCAAACGGAAAACATTGGTTCGTCTTTAACCACCAATTCTGCAAGTACTTAGCCGTTCATCGCTTCAAACCATTGACAATGGTTATGCTTGATTGCCATTTGCATGAAGGACCAGGCAAGGTTACTTCTGAACAATTTTTTTAGTTATTAAATTGTTTGAAGGAGGAGATGGTATTGCTAAGTGGCATTCTTTATTAAATTGTTTGAAGGAGGAGATGATATTGCTACGTGGCATTCTTTGGAATCCTTTATTAGAAGTTAGATTAGATGTTTTCTGTATTTTATCAATTTTTGTTTGTGTTGTTAAGATGCATATTTATCAACTCTTTACCTTTCATTGGAATGATATACAAATTGATTATTGTTTATCACAATATTACATGTACATTGAATAAAAATGAAAATGAACCATAGGGGTATATTGTTAATTATACTTTAAGATACGTTGTTAGGCCGTCCACAACCCGGCCATTTGTAGTGGTCTGTAGACCGATGTGAATGACGTGTAGCTGATGTAGAGCAGAGAGGGAGGGATGGGATGTCTGTATACAAGGGCGTCGACAAGGAGGGAGAAGGGAGTGTCCGTAGCCTCTGTTGGACGTAGTCATAAAACATCTATAGAGAAATCTTTCTACATCATAGAATCATAAAATGACTTCACAACGCGCTTCATCAATGCAAGTCTAATGACTAGTCGTAGGGGTGTTCAATATTCGGTTTAGATCGATTATCGGAACCGATTGCGTAGTCTAGGGGTGTTCAATATTCGGTTTAGATCGATTACCAAATCAGAACCGATTAAAACCAAGCCGATAAACTCCCCTACGAGATAGATGCAGGGATGAATGTACTATGATATCATTTTGGTATTTTTTTATGAATTATGTACAATTTGTGTGAACGTAATATATTATAGTCTAATCAAGAAATTATGAAATTTGTAAAAGAAATTATAAAAAACGTAAAACTTTTAGTATATGATATAGTGATACCAAATACATTTGTAATCAACATCCTGCCGCACCGCTCGGATTCATGTTAACTTGTTAAGTGTAACTAGATGTAAACTGCACAGAAACTCCAAAAATGCTACTGATACTTTATCATCCGAAAGAAAATATAATATATTCAAATAGAGAGTAGTTTGCACTGCACTTACAATCCTAAATACAACTTACCCATGAGAAACATTAATATTTTCAAAACAATATATGATGTTTTGCTGTTGTTTCACAGGGTTTATTTGGATGCCATTGTAATCTCATATTTCTTCATAAGTGGTGTCTCCATGACTCCAACCGATCTTGTTACAACTTCAGACGAAGACCAGTCTGAACCACCCACATTCCACGCCATTCGAGCCAAAGAATCATTAGGTTCATCAGCCCCTGGAAACAAATATGTAAAAGGATTTAAAGGCTCAGGGACCTCTAACACACCTTCCAACATCCTAACGATGATGCTCATCACCGGCCTAGCCTCGGGCCTATATTGAACACAACAAAGAGCCACCTTTAGCATCCTCTCCACCACTTCTTGATCCTTCTCTTCAATCCCACAAACTATCATCAAATCTTTCAATTGTTTTTTTTCATATTTGCCCCATGCCCAAATCGGGAACCATTGTTGGCTCTCACCTAGAGACACGTCCATGTTTCTCCTTCTCCCAATGATCTCAAAAAGTAGCATCCCGAAACTATAAACATCACATTTATGTGTAATGGGATGAGGTATCCAGAGCTCTGGAGCTGCGTAGCCTGGGGTACCTCGTCCTGCTGCTGTCATGGTTATATGGGTCTTATCCCTATTGCAAAGTTTGGCCAAACCAAAATCGGCTACTTTTGCACAAAAATTTGAATCCAAGAGTATATTTCCTGGTTTAATATCATAGTGAACTATTCTTTGAGCACATTCTTCATGCAAGTACGCGATGCCTCTCGCGGTTCCCACCGCAATTTCATGAAGCTTGTCAAACCCCAGCATATCTACTTTGTTCGCTTTAAACAAGTGATTATCCAACGAGCCGTTAACCATGAACTCATATACAAGAGCTATTAAACTTGATTCAAAGCAAAATCCATAAAGTCTAACAAGATTAAAGTGATGGGTTCTTCCCATAGTACTTACTTCTGCCATGAATTGTTCCTCTATTCGCTTGTTAGAGGCTCCATTTAGTACTTTCACAGCTACAGACTTGTTGTTGCTAATGATTCCCTTGTAAACTGTCCCGAAGCCCCCTGAACCTAGCATGATGCTGAAGTTATCTGTAGCTATTCTTAGTTGTTGATAGGTGAACCGGGTGGGCTTTTCCTTTTCAATGTCATCAAGGAACTGGACCATGGCCAGGGAATTAA
>JARYGA010009541.1:0-13223 GCA_030545235.1 Helianthus tuberosus
GTCATAACCTTCATCGTCATGAATAACTGCAAGAGCTCTTGATTTTTCTTCAAGCTGCTTCATTCTAGGAGGTTCAGGTTTGTTCTGATGATAAATCGCTTTCTTGTAATAATCTTCTTTGAATGGATTTTCAGAATCATCAGCATAAGCATTTCGGCACTCTCTTTTAAAATGACCTTTCTGTTTACACTTGAAGCATGTGACTTTCGATTTGTCAAAGCCTAACTTGGTAGATGGTCCACCAATAGATTTTCTTCCTGTAATCTCCATGAAATGCTGAGCTCTCCTCACTGCACTGGCCATACACCACCTTATGTCGATCAATTCCATCTCCTCAGGATCTATTTGATCGTAGTCTTCCTTTGTCGGGTGGGTGTTGCCTATCTTGCCTGCCACAAGGCTCTCATACGACTCTAATACAGAGGCCAAAAACACCATCTGTTGTTTTCCTGGCTCTTCACTTAAATTCTGACCATTCTTTAGATCCACTGCGATATTACACTGAAATAAATTCTTTGATGTAGATTGGTTTGAAGTTGTTGAAAAAGATCCACTGTGAAAACCACTGTGAGGACTTTCATTTTTCACAGAGTTTGAGCTTTCTGCAGAAAACGCTGTTCTTGGAGACCCATCCTGTGGTACATTTCCTCTGTAGTACAGCTCCACATTCTGCTGATGAGCTGGGTTGTTGACTTTAGATTTCTTTATCTCCAACTCATGGCTTTCTAGTCTTTCAATCAGCAAATCCACTGTTAAATCTTCAGACTTGATTGTGTTCTTCAACATTAAAGCAAAGTATTGCCAATCTTGATCATTCGGCAATGAATCAAACAATTTATCAACCAGCTCATCTTGAGTGTATGTGATTTTGTGTCTGGCCAGCTCCATCTTCAGATGCCCAAATCTCTCGATCATTTTACAAACAGATTCATTTTTCATACAACCAAATAAATCAAACTCTTTACGTAACAATTTCTTTTTGTTTTTCACAATCTCATTACTTCCTACACATTTTCTCTCTAAAGCTTCCCATAAACTTTTCGATGTTTTCTCTTGTTCAAGTAACGAAATAATATCTTCTCTCACTGACTGTTTTATCAATGTAATCATTTTGTATTCAGCTACTACATTTTTTACATCTATTTCCGTGAACTCTTTTTCGTTTACTAACTCTCCTCCTTCTTTTAATGGTTCTATATATCCATATTTCAATTTTAACCAACTTTCAAAAGCAAAAGCTTTTACCCAACCCTCAAACCGATTTTTCCACCAGTTATAATCTTCAATCTTCATTAATTTCGGTGGTTTCTGTTGGCTTCCATACATATTCTCATACTTCAAATTCTCTTAAATCTCTTTCGAATACTCTCTTGTTTCAGATCTTCTTTCGGATGATTCTGAAGTAAAGGCATTGTAGAACGTGTTGTAAAATTCTTCACCGCTGCTCGACATCTTCAAACAGTTTCTTGAAATTCACAATACGTATATCTTCAATCACCTGGAGACAAACAAACAAACACAATCAGTTTAAACAATATCAATCAACTTGAAATAAACTGACACTCGGTTGACGTGAAATGATCTTGACGCGAAAAAGTCCACTTTCAACCGAAATAGGATTTCAAGCGAAATCACAAGTTGAAGCGAAATCACATGTTCAAGCTGAATAGCAACTTTCAAGCGAAATTCCTAGATGACCATTCAAGCGAAATAAGAACTTCAAGCGAAATAGTAGATTCAAGCGAAATCTTATGCAATTCTCAAGCGAAATGAAGATTTGAAGCGAAATCGGCTATATTTTCCAAGCGAAATCTGAAGGTTCGTTCAAGCGAAATTACGTTTTTGATCCAATTTTGTCATTTTTACTTCAAATTTTGATCTGAAACTCTCAAGGGTTTGTTAAAACACTGTTTCGCACGTTCTGTGAAAAATTCAATCCATTTTGACCGTTAAATCTTGTCCAATTTGAAAAAGAAGGTGTAGAAGTCAGAAAACTGATGCAATCGAGCAAAACTCTTCTTCCTGTGCTCTGATACCACTTGTAGGATCGTTGTATGACCCGAATGAGTCGATCAGAAGAGTTGTTTATCCGAATCAAAGGCGGAATCAATGATACGGACGCTCGATTCAATTTAAACGTCTCTTATATTGATATAATATTAATTTACAACCTGGAGACGTTCGAAAGTTACAAATGAATAACTAAGTGCTCCTATTTATACTAAGAGAGATTTCGCTTGAAATGACAAGGCAGTTTCAAGCGGAATCACAAGTTTCTAATTTCGCTTGAAATGGTCCTTGGTCATTTCAAGCGGAATCACCACTAAAACCATGAAAATCAGTTTCTCGTATCCCGTGCACTGGTTATCCTATCCTATCCTATTACATGACTCGATACAATACGAAGTCAATAGACATAGTGCACTAACAGAATCATATACTTACGATTTACAAATGCTTATGATAACAAAAAATAAATAAGTAAGGGAAATAAAGTAAAAGAAAAAAATAAAGTCAAGGAATTTTAAAAATGAAAAAAAAATATAAGTTTTTCTACCATTAAACTATAATAATATATATAAAACAATTTTAAATTAAATATTATATAAACACTTAATAAATAAATAATTAACTTTGTTCCACACTTTATTCAATAATTATAGATTATGTACATAAAATCTCAAAATTAGAAATTAATCAATTAAAGTTAGTTACTATTCACACCAAGTTCCTAATTGTATTATAGAAAATAATATATATGAAATAATTTTAATTTTAATATTATATAAACACTTAATAAATAAATAAGTAACTTTCTCCCACACTTTATTCGACGATTATAGATTATATGCGCAAAATCCTAAAATTAAGAATTAACCAATTAAAGTTAGTTACTATTCACACAAAGTTCATATATATATAAAACATTTTTAAATTATATATTATATATTATATAAACACTTAATAAATAAATAATTAACTTTGTTGCACACTATATTCAATAATTATAGATCATGTACATAAAATCTCAAAATTAGAAATTAAATCAATTAAAGTTAGTTACTATTCACACCAAGTTCCTAATTGTATTATAGAAAATAATACATATAAAATACTTTTAATTTTAATATTATATAAACACTTAATAAATAAATAAGTAAATTTCTCCCACACTTTATTCGATGATTAGGCTATGAGGAGTGGATGGAGCCCCATGAGGCTTTATCAAGTCCACCTAGGATCCAACTCATCTATGGAGCCCCCTTTAATTTAGAGGGTGTGGATGGAGCCCCTATAGACCCCCCCCCCCCCCCCTTTAATTTTGATTGGTTTAAAACTAGTGGGTCCCACCTGAATTAACCAAAGTTGGCATTAAAGGGCTTTACCACCATGGAGCCCCATGGAGCCTCCACTTGAAGGGTGTGGTGATGGATGCTGATGTGGCATGGATGGAGCCCCATGAAGCCCCCACACCCTCCAGCCTTATATATCATATGCGTAAAATCCCAAAATTAGGAAATAACCAATTAAAGTTACTATTCACACAAAGTTCATATATATAAAACATTTTTAAATTTTAAATTATATATTATATAAACACTTAATTAATAAATAATTAACTTTGTTTCACACTTTATTCAATAATTATAGATCATATACATAAAATCTCAAAATTAGAAATTAATTAATTAAAGTTAGTTACTATTCAAACCAAGTTCCTAATTGTATTATAGAAAATAATACATATAAAATACTTTTAATTTTAATATTATATAAACACTTAATAAATAAATAAGTAACTTTCTTCCACACTTTATTCGATGATTATAGATCATATGCGCAAAATTCCAAAATTAGGAATTAACCAATTAAAGTTAGTTACTATTCACACCAAGTTCCTAATTGTATTATAGATAATATGGTTAATAAGTACAATAAGTTAAAATATGACTAATTACATATATATTATCATCACTTGAAAAACTTAAAATATCTAAAATTACCCATCTGGTTTCAGGTATACCCAGTCCGGATGTTTCAAGTTTCAGGTAAACCCGTTGCACTTGTTTTTTTTTTTGTCATCCCTATGTATAACATAACGATTTTAATGCGAAGTTCTGTGTACGAGAAGTTGCAATTCAGAGAAAAGGTGAATGAAAGTGAGTTGTAAAAAAATGGGTAAGTTTAAACATTATTTTTGTTAGGGATGAGCATTTGGTACTTGGTATCAGTGTTAAACCGGTACGATACCAAATTTTCCGTACCGACTTTTTTCGGTACAGAATTGGCACCCGCTTTTTTATGTTTTTTGTATTGGTTCGTTACGGTACCGGTATTTTACTTAATTTTACTTTCAAATTTCGATTCTGGTATCAAGCTCATCTCTATTTTTAGTTGCTCTTTGGTTGTTATAAATGGCAAGAAGTGATAAGAGTTTTGAACAATTTATAAAAGAGGTCGGGTATTATGGAAGACTATATAAAATAATTAAAAAAAACATCTAAATACATAAATTAATGAAAAATGAAATAATTTAGCCGCGAAGACTATAAAATAATTCATACATTCGTATTTAGCTTAAAAGCTTTATACAATTTACTAAAGAAATTAACAATGATTGTTGCTTTTAAAGTTTTCCTAGAATACTAAAGAAATTAACAGTGATTGTTGCTTTTAAAGTTTTTCTAATCGAAATATTTTCTCATGTCTAATCAATCATTTGATACCGATATAAATGATATGACTAATTCAAAAAAAAGTTTAAAATAATTTTAAAATACCAGTATATTAATTAAAAGACCTGTTGAAAATGACTGAGTAGTAATTAACAACATCTCCACCGGCTTAAGACAAAAAAAACAAAACAAAACAATTTTTTTTAAGCCATGCTCAATATATATTGGGTCTAGTATTATTCATTATGATAGATAAAATATATTTGTAATTTACGTATATTGTATTACTAGGTTAAAACCCAGTGTAAGTATTATTCGAGTAGAATAAATATAATTTTAAACTGAGTAATAAAAAAGTTGCATCTTTAAAAAAACATGTTTATTGCACGAGTTGAATAAACATGTGTATTACACTGGTTGAATAAATATAATGTAATGGGTTAACACATACAATTATATATATATATATATATATATATATATATATATAGATAAAGGTTCCTGTAAAAAATGCCAAAAGTGTGAGAAGGGTGAGAAAGAATCTCAGTCATTAGATCTTTTGATCTAATGGTTTATATCAAAATGGACCAAATTGTAAAATGTTTTTATTAGTTTGGACTGATTTGAAATTTATATGGGCAATTATGTCTTTTACATCAACATGAAAATAGGAAACTGTAAATCAATTACCTAAATTTTCGAAATCTCTTTCTTCTTCATTCGAATCATCCTCCTCCTTCTTCCAGAATTCGAACAACGCCCCTCCTTCTTCCAGAATTCGAACAGCGCCCCATTCTCGTTTTTCCAATGATTGCGGCGACGACGGATGTGTCGTTTCGGCGGTGGTTTGGGTGTCCGAAGGTGCAGGGGGGTTTCCGGCAAGGTGATTTCTGGTGGTTTCGTACGAGCGGCGGTGGCGGACCGGCAGCGGGTGGTTGGCCACCTCTACACGACAGCGGCGGCGGACCGGCAGTGGTGGTGCCGGAAGTGGAGAAGATGATACAGAGATGTAATGATTATTGAATGGTGTTATATATGTGTTGAATGGTGTTATATACTTTATTGAATGGTGTTATATATGTGCTGAATGGTGTTATATACTTTATTGTATGGTGTTATATACTTTATTGAATGGTGTTATATATGTGCTGAATGGTGTTATATACTTGCCGAATGGTGTTATATACTTGCTGAATGGTGTTATATACTTGCTGAATGGTGTTTATAGAGATCTTTTAAAAAAATCCAGTTCCTATAATTAAGGTGGCGGTTATGGGAAGTTTTTAATTAATTGAATTAATGATAAAATTACTTGTTTACACTTTTCAATTAATTTAGATTTAGGACACATGTCATCTCCACATTATTTCTCACACTTTTAACTTTTTTTACAATAACCTTACCCTATATAGATATATATGTATATATGTATATATATATATAGGGCAATGTTATTGTAAAAAAGACCAAAAGTATGAGAAAGGTAAGAAAGAATCTCAGCCATTAGATCTAAATTAATTGAAAAGGGTAATCAAGTAATTTTATCATTGATTTAATTAATTCAAAACCTTCCATAAACCGCCACCCTAATTTATAGGAATACCGAATAACACTGCAAACACCATTCAGCACGTATATAACACCATTCAATAATTATATAACACCCTTCAATAAGTATATAACACCATTCAATAAGTATATAACACCATTTTAAAGATCTCTATAAAAACACTACGAATAACACTGCAACAACCATTCAACGCATATATAACACCATTCAATAATTATATAACAACATTCAATAAGTATATAACACCATTCAATAATTATATAACACCATTCAACACATATATAACATCATTCAATAAGTATATAACACCATTCAATAATTATATAACACCATGAACTGAAACAAAAAACCATTAACTGAAACATTCGATTGAACGTAATTTTTTTTCTGTATATAAGTATAGTAATATGGTACTCATATTAAAGATTAAAAAACACTCGTTATTATGGTGTAATTTAAAAAAAAAACGAGTTACGTGTAAAAAGTTATTGGCGTTTAAAAAAGGGGGAACTTGCATGTGGATTGCATGTGACTTTCTAAAATTAAAAAATGTTAATTTTACCTTTATACCCTTAATCTTGAAAATTAATTATTTTAATTGTTATACTATTTACAAGATTGCCATCAAGATCTCAACCATTAGATTACAGATCTAATGGTTTAGATTCTTTCTTACCCTTCTCACACTTTGGGCCTTTTTTACAGGATCATCTACCTATATATATATATATATATATATATATTAAAGTAAATTGATCTTTGATGTACTGTTTAGCTTATAAACTTATATATTACACGGGCTGTAACATTTTACTTTGTTTTGTTTTATATATTATTAGGAGTGAATTACAAGAATTGTCATTTATCTTTATGTCTCTTTACAGGCGGTGTCCTTTATGTTTAAATTTGATGAGTTTTATCCTTTATGTTTAAAATTCATGCACGGTTTATCCTTTAAGCCTAACTTAGTTAGTTTTTTGTGTTAAATCCGGTCATATGAGTTGCGCATGAGGGCAATGTTGTCATTTTATATTTAAATGACTATTGTGTAAATAATTTAATTACCTATTCATTTCTCTCTCCCTCCCTCTCTAAACTCTCTCTAACACCACAACAAACCTCTCCAGACATCCCCAAAATCACCCAACCCTTTCAATTGCAAACCCAATCACCATCTTCAACCCTTGTTAACACCGTTCAACATCACTAGGCGACGGATTTGTAGGGTTGTTCGACGGTGGTTCGCCAGCACCGCTGCTCAGATTTGTAGGGCTAGGATCGACGGTGGTTCGCCGGAACTTGTTTCAGGCGGCGGATATGCTGCTTCGCCGGAACCGCTGCTCAAATCTAAATACCCCAATCGCAGATGTGTAGGGCTTGGTTCCATGGAGGTGGTACTCGCAGTATGTTTTGATGAGTTTGAGACTGAGTTGGGTCAGGAGGTTACTGGGTAGCCTCGGCAACATTTGATGCAACAAATGAATACAAGTTTAAGCGGTGGTGTAGGGTGTAAGGTGGGGTCGTTGGGTTTGAGCGGTGGACGTCGGGTGGAGGGAGCGACCATTACGGGTGCTGCCGTTGGCGGCGGTGGAAGTGGGTAGATTGAATCTTTGATGATTGTGTGCAAACCGCATATGAAAAAAATCAAATCTTTGATGGTGTTGTGAAAACCCCAGTTGAAAAGATTGAATATTTGATGGTTGTTATGAAAATCCCAGTTGAGAAAACAGGGTTTTGGTGATTGGGTAATGGTGATCTTGAAACAAGATTTGGAGATTATAAGAACAACACCAGCTGTTTGTGTGTGTAAATTGGGAGTAGATATAGGTGTGATTAGTATGCGAGGATTTGAGATAGGAATAAAATTGATCTAAAATTACTAAATTAGTGAATAGAATAGAATAGATCTGGGTGATGGCTGGTGATGGTTTTTGACAGTGGTGGTTGTGAATTGGTGATGATTGTTGGTGGCGAACGGTAGAAAGAGAGGAGTAAAGAGATAGAAAAGGGTTCATATACATGTATTGTATTGATTTTATGAATTTATTTTTGTTTTATTTGTTAAATATTTTTACATAAATAGGTAAAAAGACTAATCTACCCTTATGTGCTTTGATTTAACAGAAAAAATTAACTAAGTTAGTGCTAAAGGACATACCGTGTAACATTTGGAAAATTTATATAAAAAACGTAGACCAACTGAAAACGTACATAAAAATAAGCACGAAAACGTATTATATTTGACCTGACTCATTTCGGTAAAATAATATAAAATACAAATAATATAAAACAAAATTTACGCCAAAACATAGATTAACTGAAAACGTACAGCGTAATAATTAGCATAATAACATATTATATTTAACCCAACTCATATTCGTGAATAAAATTTACGTTGAAACGTAAATCAACTTTAATTTATACCGACACGTACATAAATATAAACACATAAAACTCAATTACAAAGTTTTTAAAAAGTTAAGGGGTTCTAAATGTTAATGCTAAAAGTTGAGGGGTAAAAGTATTTAGAAAAAAAATAATAATAAAAAAATAAAATAATTATTCACAGTAGTTCCTAATTGTATTATAGTTAATATTATAAAAAAATCTCCACAACACATATCAGTATATCACATCAATCTATACCCAAATATTGTCTCGATCAAGACTAGCACATATCAGTATATCACATCGATCTATAGCTTTGTCGAGTACAAAATGGGATATTATTATTTATATATATCAATTCATAACATTTCAATGAATAGTAGCAATTTCGTCTTTAGTCTATATCGTCTTTTATTGTATACTTTTATTTTCACCCATGTATTTTAACCATTTTAGTATTTTTGTTATTTTCTTTAAACAATTTACTTTTCTACCCCTAAATTCTAACAAAGTTATCATACAACTCCTAAATTTTAATATAGTTGTTGGTATAAATTCAGTGTCGTCTATGTGTTAGTTTACATAAGTCACTTGGTATTAGAAATTCGTGTTCGGTTAGCCCCGTCTTACGCCCCCGCACCCCCCCCCCCCCCAAAAAAAAAAAAAACAAAGATACACTGGTTGTACGGTTTTGCACCCCCCGTCCCGCAACGCGGGGGCTTAAGACTAGTTTTGTATCAATTGCCAACACAAATAATAAGTCAAATCGTTATCTATACCCTACTTAAGGTGGATTCAAGCTTTGTCGAGTAAAAAATGGGATATTTTATATCAATTGCTCAAGGCAGAGGCGAGCAAAGTGGCAAAACATGAGAAAGTCTGCCTGGAGAATCAACATATGTTTGTCCCGTTTGCGTTTGATACCTTTGGTGGTCTCGCTCCTGACGCTGTGCGACTTTTGAATCGGGTTCAAAAAGTCGTTAATAGTAATTCTTCGTCGCTAAAGGTTTCAAACTTTGTATTTAGTAGAATTAGTTTTTCTATTCAAAAGGGGGTGGCGGCGCAACTTGTTGCCTGACTACCTGTCGTTGCTTTGTAATTGCCCTTTTTCGTGTGGAATGATATTGTTGTGGATTAAAAAAATTTTTTTGCCAACAAATCGTTATCTTTCTATGTAAATGATGAAAACAATATTACAAAAGTATTGTATACTTGTGAGGTTATATATCTTATGTATAGTATCTTGATATTTTATAACCTCAGCCTATATTAATTTCAAACAAAAATAATTGGATTTTCTTTCAAGTAAGTGTCACAACAGATTTTTCTATATTTTCTTTAACTAATTATTGTAAACAATAAATTATGAGTCTGAGAGTTAACAGACCCTAACCCGGGACACAACCCATGAGAGGATGCTACTTTTATAGTGGTTAAGTCTACCTTTGAGGATAATAATTAAACTAGATAAATAAAATCACAACCAAGTTTTAACTCTAATGCATTAGAAATGCGTAGATCATGCTATGATATCAACATTATATTGTTAAATAGACAATACACTGTTGGAAAGCAAAACTGGAACATGGAAGAAGGAAGGCATGAGTACTCTCCAATTTGAAAATTAAATTCAGATCATTTTAAAATACATATTCTAATTGTCATTTTCAAATCGATAGTGATGGGCAGCTGAGTAAAATCCGTCTTTACATGCGATAATCAATAATAACATTATAAATATTAATTGTTAATGCGGCCAGTAATTATTTTATATGAAAGTTATCGATGGTTTCAATTATTGTACGTCCTAATCGACTTTTATATTTAGAAATAAAAAATATTAAGTTTTTATTTTTTAGTTATGTAATAACTTTTTATCCAATCAAATATTATTTTATTATAATAATATAACCAAGTTTTGTACTTCCGAGCTACTTCTTTCAGTTATTTCTAAATAACAAGTACGTAGCTTTAGTTTTGAACAAAGATGATGATTAGATAATAAATTAATGTTTTTAAATATTATCCGAATTTATCAAATTATTATTTGCATCGAAAATTGAATTTTCATAACCAGATACTTAAAAAAATGGTTCTATGTTATGATGAAAATAATTTGATCGTCATAGTTTAGCTCATATGAAATGTATACCACTCAAAAGCTAGAGAAAATTTCACTTTTTGTCCTTTATGTTTGCACTGAATTTTGAAACGTGTCCTTTAAAAGTTTTAGTTTCAATTTATGTCCAAAAAACACATGTTTTATATCACTTTATGTCCTTTACACCAAACTGAGTTAAATTACTCAGTTATATTTATTTAATGCAAGGGTATTATTGGTATTTTAATGAAATTTACTCTAATTAATAATACAAAAGATAAACCATTAATCTTTGACTAAAAAATGCAGAATATTCAAAAAACAACTCTTCTTTTTAATAAAAAATGAGACCGAGGCTCTGGATGTTTATATTGACAACCTTTGATGACAAACTGGACTGCAGAATTGCCTTCAGCTCACTCTTGCCATCACCGCTCCATCTTTCCACTAGCGGTTGTTTCCGGCCAACGTCCGCCGGTCCCCTCCTTAAACATAGCAAACCGCCTCCTTAACACACACACACTTTCTCATATTTTTCTCTCTCTACTCCACCACCAAGCACCACCTCACCATCTGCCTACCACCACTACCAACTATCCACCACCTGCCGACCACCACCACAAACAATCGGCCATCTGAACCCACCCCTACACATCAACAAACAAAAACAACAACGCAAATCCCAAATCGATATCCAACCCAAATCAATACCCAATCCCAAATTGGAACCCACCATCTTCATAACCAACAACCACAATCGTCGCCCACCCATCATCGCATGTAGCATCCAACCACGACCAACTTCCGCCACCAGCTCACCGTCATCTCGCCACCAACGACGGAAAAAACAACGTTAACCACTTGTAAATTCGCCATAAGAACCCTAGAGAGAGATGGGTTTGGGGTTGTGATTTACACAAATCTCTTCATCTCTCTGTTTGATTTTAGATAAGATCTTGCCATCTCTATTCAAATTTAGATATGATCTGTACATATCTGTGGTGGCGACTGGTGGTTTTTTAGGGTTCAGATGATGGTAGTGGGTTGGGGGTTTAGGTTAGGGAAGATATAGGTTAGGGAAGATAAGGGGATAAAGGGATGTGATGCATTTATTTATAAAATACCATTTTTACCCTTGCCTTAAATAAATATAACTGAGTAATTTAACTCAGTTTGGTATAAAGGACATAAAGTGATATAAAACATGTGTTTTTTGGACATAAATTGAAACTAAAACTTTTAAAGGGCACGTTTCAAAATTCAGTGCAAACATAAAGGACAAAAAGTGAAATTTTCTCCAAAAGCTATTTAATAAAAGTTGAGATGTTAATTCCGAACTATCTCCCCTACCCATCTATATTTCTTCGTAAACCATTCATTTTCTTTACGTTAACACCCTATTGCAAGTGGTGTTCTTTGGCGCAAAAGCTGACGAGTTTTTTTCTTTACGTTAACACCCTATTGCAAGTGGTGTTCTTTGGCGCAAAAGCTGACGAGTTATGTACTTAATGTTTCAAAATCCTACAAGTTATGTCTTTTAGCCTTAACCCGGTTAGATTTTTGGGTTAAATATGGTCATGTGCCTTACGCATGAGGGTATTCTTGTCATTTCACATTCCCAGAGGTTATTTAAAAAAATATCATTCAAGGACTATTTGTACAAAACTAAAAAAAAAGAAATATAAAAACACATAGTCTCTCTCTCTCTAATCTGAACTAACATCCATCTCTCTCTATAAGATATCAAGCTTTTTGAAATGTGAACTAACATCCATCTCTCTCTATAAGATATCAAGCTTTTTGAAATGGGTTTCAATGCGATCAGTTGGAGTGTGCTAGTGGTTTTAGTTCTGAAGGGGTTAAGGTTACAGGTATGGAGATTTCATCATCTTCAGGGAGAGGGTAAAGTACCGATAGTTTCTGATATGGATTCACATAATTACGTAATCAAAAGCCCTAATTACATGAAAGTGAAGTTTTTACGTGTGGAAATAATCAGGATCAACTCATATTTTTATTGATAAAGAAATTGAACAGAAGATTCGTTGTGATGATGATGAGTGACAATGAATCTACTCAAATTAGGGTTCCAACGAGGTCAAACAAAAAAGACAATGACAGAGATTCACCCGGTTCTAGCGATAAGGGTTCTTTGGGGGTAAAGGAAGCTATGTTCACGACTGCTAGTGCAATATAGGGTTACGGTGAACTCTGGCGAACTTCCAGTAGGGGTTTTGACAACTTTTTTTTTCGATGCATGTAGCTCTCCAATTTAATGCTCATTCTTCCAAGTTATACCAAAGAACATGTAGATTTGTAAATCAGTTGTTGAGTTTGGAATGTCTGATTAACCTGTAGTGAGTTTTAGCTAATGATTGGATATGGTGTTCACAGAGGTCGGCTAAGAGCATCAGTAGGGTTTGTAAGGCCATATAATTGAGTAGTTTTACGCTTGTCTTTATCGAACACAGTTATAAGTATTGGATTT
>JARYGA010009542.1:0-38046 GCA_030545235.1 Helianthus tuberosus
GAATCATCTTTGCTTCTTCTACAGTCAAAACAAATGCTCTAGCATTCTTAGTCGTCTTGTTATTCATGGCTAGAGCTAGTTTAGGACAATTTGTCTTGATATGTCCTTTTTCTCCACAGTTGAAGCATACTCCATTACTGGGTTTCTTCCTACAATCTTCCCCCTTGTGTCCTTGTATTTTGTAGTAGTTGCAGTAGGTAGAGGATCTTCCAGAATGCTTCTTCTTACAGGTTTTGTAGTAGGGTGCAGAGGTAGAACCTATATTTTTCCCACGGTTGGAATTACCGTAGCGAAATTCCTGGGTAAGCCAGTTCCTCCTCTGGTTCTCTTCTTGCGTATGTACCAGTTCATCAGTCAAGGTATTTGCTAGTTCTACAGCTTCTTCTATAGTTGGTGGTCTAGCTTCCTTGACTACAAGTCTAATTTCACCAATTAATCTCCAGATGTAACGGGAGATTAACACTGGTTCTTGTGATGCTAGGGTTAGCACTATTCTAGCATATTCAAAGAATGTAGTAGTGTAACCCTTGCTGTCTACTCCAGTCATTCTAAGGTTTAAGAATTTGTTAGCTATCTGCTCCTTTTCATTAGGGGGACAAAATTCCTTTCCACCATATTCTTAAACTCAATCCATTTCATACTATAAGTTCTATTACTTCCTCTAGTCTGGAGGACAGTGTTCCACCATTCTAGAGCTGCATTCTTAAATAGGTTGGAAGCAAACATTACCTTATCTACTTCTGCGCACTTGCTTATTTTTAAGACTGCTTCAGTCTTTTCTAACCAGTGTAGAGCTGCAATGGCTCCCTCATTGCCCGAGAATTCTATTGGTTTGCAGGACCATAATTCTTCGTAAGAACAACCGTAAGACATGGTTCTTCTTCTTTTTGGAATTGGCAATCGAATTAACGGTCCATTGTTCACGTTGTGACTGGGTTCAGTATGTGTTTGCTTACTCCCACGATTACTGTTATTATTTTCTGCTTCACTAACATTTTTGAATGATAGCTGGCATAGCATCTCTAATTCCTTTGGATACTATATGTCGAATAGCACTGTTATTTATCTGGTTTTCATTATTCTGGTTTTCCTGATTCGCGTTGTCGGCCATCTGGATTTTAAACATTTACCAAGTATTAATATCATGAAATAATATTGAATGCGAATAAACAACAACACATTGATCCAAAATCTTCGTCATTGCAACATTTACTCTATTTTATATAATGCATCTATATCTATTACAAACCATAACTGAAAATGAAAATACAATACTAGTATGCATCAGTAATTATAAAATTATCTATCCTAGTTTGGAAAAATATATAGATTTTTTTTCATACACACATATATATTTATATTATTATTATTATTACTACTGATAGGGGTTCATCCAGAATTGCATATTACGCTAGTCATATTTTCAGACGAGTCGTTCCCCTATCTGTCTCATCCTCTCACTTCCTTCTAGGATTTCCTCACCAAAGGTTCGGAGTTCCTGTAGTTTCTCAGTATTCATGGGTAGGGCTGGGGCTGGTATCGGGTCAGGAAACTGGGGCATCGGTTCTTCCTGAGGGTACGGGTTTTCTAGAATTTCCCTGATATATTGATCATTATCATAATAGGGATCTAGAGGGTCAAGGTCTGGGTAGGGTCCTACTAGATCTTCCATGGGCTCCTCTATTGGGATTGGGTAACGTTGCTGGTAATCCCTATGGTCGTCAAACCATGGGTCGTAGTCTGGAGGATGGGGTGCTAGTATCCTAGGGATTTCAGCTGGGTCTAGATCAGGTAGTGGGTTCTGGTCAGCTGGGTCTATCTCTACTTCCATGGATTGTGTCGGGAATAACTGCAGTGGCTGGGGTGCTACATGTTGTTCTAGATTTGGGTCTGCAGCTGTGGTTGCTAGTATGTGGAAGTTTGCCAGTCTCCTATTGATTTTATCCTGTGTTTGATTGTTCATTTCCATATTCGCGGCTGCTAAAGCTCGCTGCTGCTGGAGTTTTCTCATCCTCTTTCTACACTCATGAGCTCCTCTGCTAAACCATCCTATCTTTTTGGGAGGGAAAGGCTCTTTAGATTGTGCTTTGAACAAGAAAATCCCTTCTTCAGTATTAGCCAAATACCCCGAGGGGGTAGACTGCGAAGAGGTTCCTTCGTCCCTAGGAGAGTTGGACAACTAACAGCAAGCGTCCGAAGGTCCTTGATCCCTCATACTATAAACTAACAAATTGTCAAATAACACAAAATAATAATATACACGTATGCACATAATTGTGTAGATTATTTCCTAACAAATTTCATAATTTTAATGTCAGCAGAACACCTCTTTGGCTGAAATCAGTGGCTAAGCTCTGATACCACCTTCTGTCGCAACCCCCGTCCCCTATCTACCCGGGAACGTGCGGCCGCGGCTAGTTTCAGTGGTATCGGTGTTTATCAGTTTGGAAGCGGAATTTTCATCAGGACCGTAGTTAGGAAATATTTTATCAGAGTAAAATACCACACTTTTATATTAATAAACACATGGGTAAAATCCAAGTTTCTGTTACAAACATCTTTATAGGGATAAACCCTATTTTATTGAATAAAGCATCTTTCTTTATTAGGTAACATTTATAGCCACATTTTTCCAAGCCTTCAGTGCTCTCCAGCTGGCTTCTATTTTGGCTTTCACATTCTGTTACCTGAAACGCGTTTAAAAACATTTTGTCAGTGGGAATTACTGGTGAGTGAATCCCAGTTTAATCAAATCAGGTTTTATCCTTGTGTAGTATTGAGGGCAATCAACAATTACATTTGTTTACCATTCTACCTTAATTACCACCCACGGTACTGTCAACCCGACTTGTGGTCATGTTACTACTCACAGTGTAGTAACAAATTTTGTATACAAAACCCCAACATACCGACGATAATTGTAGAATTTACAAATACTCAATCACTGCTAATAATAATGTAAAACATTTGAGGTTTTGTAAAAACAGTTTGCAAAAAGGTTTACAAAAAGGAGATTACTCACATTGCTAGTTTAGACTTTTCCTGATGATTTCCTAGTTAAAATCTAATAATTAAACAATGCACATGCGTTAGTATCATAACCCAATATTTACATTAGTAATATCCTCCCCGAGACAGAACTCCAACGACTACGTCGGGCAGAATCACGACAGCCGTTACGGAGCACTAGATCAATCGGGTAGCGTATCTAATACGTAACCGGGGTTATAATACTTACAACGGGGCAGAACTTCGTTAATTAGGGGGTATAATACCCGGAAATTATAATTACTATGTAGACATTCGAGAGAGAAAGAAAGTTGTGAGCGATTTGGGACTGAAAGTCGATGCCTTCTATTTATAGTGTCTTATCATGACTTCCTCGCGACCCGCGTAAGCCGAAGGAAAGTCCTTCGCGGCCCGCGACGTAGGGTACATAGGCCCTAGTTTTGATTTGTCACAGATTTAGCTTCGCCACGTGTTGACACGTGGCGGCTTCCGGGTTATGCCGCATGTCCAGGTGCTCGCGGCCCGCGTAAGATGGAGTGTAGATCTTTGCGGCCCGCGACAGATCATAAAAATTGATTTTATTTAATTTTTAATTATATAAAGGTATATGGGGGTAATTTAGGACATATAGGGGTATTATAATTATATTAGGGGTGTCGGAAATATTTTTAGGAGGGTTGTTATAGGGCCCACCGGATTATGTGGAATATCGGGGTGTGACATTTTACCATCAACCACCACCACCTACCATCTACTACTACCATCAATAAACCCTCAAACCTTTTCTTTCCAAACTTTTAGAGTTTAGCAGCCGAGAGAGATAGGGAAGGAGAGAGAGGAGGAGGCGATTTATGGGAGAGAGAGTGCGATTTTGAAAGAGATATTAGAGGGGGAAATCAACGGCCGACCACCATCCATTGCAGAGCTGGATTAGATGATGTTAGGGTTCTGGAGAAGGCTTCAGACCTCAATAAGATAACAACGGCGTTAGGGTTACAACATTTAGGGTTCCGTCGTGACGATTCAGATCAATGTTGTAGTGGTGGGGGTTGGGTGGTTTCGGTGGTCGTAGGAGGTGGTTATGGTGGCAAGGGAAATAGGAGGGGTGGTAGTTGTAGGATGTGGGTTCTGGTGAGGTGGTTCCAGAAGTGATGGTTATAGTGGTGATGGTTGGGTTCTGGTGATGTGGGTTCCGGAAGGGTGGTTGTGTTGTGAACGGTGGTGGTTGGTGATGGAGAAGAGAGAGATAGATATGTAGAGAGAGAGAGAGAGAGAGAGAGAGAGAAAGATAGAGGAGAGAGTGTAACACCTCGTAAATTCGTGTCTAGTAATGTACTGACACGTGTCCTTACTCCCAATTGTTCCTAATGTTGGCCAGGAGGGAATAATTTTGCCAAACATTGAAAGTATGAATGTGGAGGGACTAAAGGTTTCAACATGCTGAAACTATGCCTTTGAGTGACCCTTTAAGGACCGCAAGCTTAAGGCTATACAATCGTGTCCATACTCTCATGCGTGCCAATTGTTGGACGAGAGGGACTATTTTTGATGATATATAATAGTATGATAAATGGAGGGATCAAAAGTGCCAAAATATAAATAAATTTTCGCTGAAGACCCCTTACAGACCGCAACTTTTCGGCTTTACGGTCCGTATGAGATGCTGCTGGTATAATTTTTTATTGGGATCCAAGGATACCACTCAATCGAAACTAGGGGCTTCATGGTTGTTCTTGACACGTCTCAAGACACTTGTAATGATCTCTAGCAGCTCTCTAACACCTGTGATGATCAGAATCATGCTCCTCAACTATAAAAAAGGCCTTGAAACATCATTTTCAAGTGCACCATTTCTTAAAATCTTCTCTACTTCTCCTCTGGAGGTTATAGGAGCTTCCAAATCAGTTATATTTCATCCAAGGGTCACTTGTAGGTGCTCCTTTCTTCTGCATTTTCGTTTTATAGGCTTTAATGGCCAAAAGTCAAACAATTTTGATAATTGCTTTGACTTTCGGTTAAGACCATTATGGTCTAGCCATTGTTCGAGTCGAACATGGCTACGTGATCGTAATTAGGCAGGTGTTAATCCATCAAAAGGGAACCTCCTGAAAATCATGTTAACCAGGTCAATTGACGGGTCAAAGTTTTATTGTTTAAAAAGTCAAAGGGTCAGTTTTCGTAAATGTTATAAACTGATTATATGTATGTTATAAATCATGTTTTGACACTTAAACAAGTTTGTAATTAATATTAGAAAATATATGAATGTCGCAACCCCCGACCCCTTGCCCCAAGGAAGCGGGCGGCTGCGAGCTACACAGAGCCGGTGGTATTGGTGTTTATTACTTTGGCAGCGGAATTTAAAACAGTAGGACTGTAGTTAGGAAATAATTGATTAGAGTTAAAACACCACAATTTTATAAATAATAAATACATGGGGAAAAACCCAAGTTTCCCTTACGATATGTTTATAGGGATAAACCCTAATTTATTGAAACAAATCTTCTTTTTATTTAGGTAACTTTTATAGCCACTTTTCCAAGCCTTTAGTGCTCTCCAGCTGGCTTCTATTAGCTTCACATTAAGTTACCTGAAACACGTTTTAAAAAGTTTTATCAGCAAGAAATACTGGCGAGTGCATCCCAATTTAATCAAAACAAGCTTTTATAATTTTATAGTATTGAGAGCGATTACAATGTTTATATCTACCCAATTACCACCCACGGTACTGTCAATCCTGACTAGTGGTCAGGCTACCATTCGCAAATAGTAACAAGTAATGTATACATGTAAGACCCATCATGCTTACGTTATCATTTAGTAATCCCTTTAATCGTAAAACATCAAGATAACGATATTTATATAAGTTTCAAGTTTTACAAAACCTTACTTCATGTTTCCAAAACATATTGTGCAAACCTAACATACTTGACACTTTTTAAAACTTACAACCCATATGTACTAATGAAAGTAAACACAACATCTAAAGGTTTTTTGACAAAAGAACTAGTTTCGTTTGCAGAATCGTCTTTATGCGCGCGTTCGGTTCTATTACAAAGCTTGATCTTCATCCCCAAGTTCCTATAGTTACCTGTGATTAAAATGCGTAAAAGTATCAGTTTTATGATGTTATAATATAATCTAACATGTTCGGAACATCAAACTGAACAACATAAAAAAAATTGTAGATCGATACTGCTGTCGCGGGGCGCGACAGAGTTGGGTTCAGCCTACGCGGCCCGCGAGCGCTGTCGTGTATCGCGAAAATGATGGTGGTTGTGGTCGCGTGACGCGACGGTGCAAATTTTCCAGCAGGTTTGTTTCACAAACATGCATTTTCCCAGCTAAAAGCCAATTTGCAAAACTACCATAACTTGCTCATTTTAAGTCCGAATTGGGTCACGTTTCTTTCTACGTGACCGTAATCAGATAACCTATAACATAGAATCAAAACCCCATACCAAGATTCACAATTTTCTTGATTTTATACCATTCTAAATCATAAATTTACACAAGTTATATTGACCCGTTCAAGAATTTAAACTATAACCTCATTTTATGACCTTTAATCTGCTATAACCAAATACACATCCCATACTTATAGTTACGGCACCTTTTATACTGCAAAATTCAAGTGCCAATAACAAGTTACATATTTACTAATTGCCTTGTTTAACTCAATTATCGACATTTATTACTTTAACATATCAAAGTTCTACATTTCAGTGATTTTGACCCGTTTGACTTCATTAGCGAAATCCATCGCCAAATTTTGAATCAAACATGTAGTGTTCGAGTCATATCGACCCGTTTAAACTTTTAAGTGGAATCCACCACTTTCATCATTTATTCACTATTCACAACTTCTAAATTTTTCTCCTCCGATTATTACATACGAATTCCTTCGCTTAGTAATAGCCAACATTATGACTGGATCATTATTTCTCAAATAATTAACATAAACGATAACAAGACTTTTACGAAGCGTATAGCCACGTACCTTTAGAGCTTTCCTTTTAAGTGGGTATCCGTTCCGCCTTGCCCACTTGATGATCCACCCAATTCACCTATATGATTTGATTCGACTATACTGTTTAGAACTCATGGTTCAATATTCGATATTTCATACACTTGTTTAGTCAATTAAACGATTATTTCATATTTTTCAAGTAATTCAATTCATTCAAGCATTTTATCAAACATCTAGTGTGCATACTTAGCATTCTAACACTATCATGTTCTTGATTAATAACTTTAACCATGTTTAAGCATAGTTATTCAATTCACATAACAAGAACACTTTAATCACACTAGAATTTGCATTATAACCATCAATCAACATCCAATATCACAAGACTACATGAATTTTTCATAAAAACCCATATACCCTTATATGACAATTAATAAAACTCATGAATTATGATATGAATGAATCAATTCATAATCTAATACTCATTCCTAGACACATATTCATCATAATTTAGCCATAACCTTCATCAATTCACCATAAATCTCTGTTACTAGAATTCAAGAATCATCAAAACATCTTCATATATCAAAATTAAGCATACCTTTTGATATACTAAGTATGAGGATCACTTATTTAGCCTTGAATCACCATCAATTTGATTTTGATTCTTGAATTTTGAGTGAAACTGTGAGATTAGGGTTTTAGAAGAGATGGAGTTCGCTCCTGTGTTTTTGATCCATCAGAGCACACACACTTTTGTATTCTGATGTTTATCCATTGATTTAATAAAACATCTTTCAAAATTTGCACAATTGGTCCCTCAAGTTTCTAAGTTAATACAACGGTTATAATTCTTTGATTTCCCCATCTTTAATATTAAGAATTTAACTAGGTTAATTATTCCTAGTTTCGATTCTCATTATTTTATTATTATTATAATTCTAACTATACATGTATAATGATGTAACACCCTTTTTATGACAATGAGATTACTTAATATAATACATGAGTTTATACAAAAATCCCAATTTACAGAATGTTTTCGATTCAAAATACCAAACATGATCATGTTAAGTACTAACGAAAGTTTAAAGTAACTTCTACTAGTCACTACCGACTTGTTTAAAAACCTTAGGACATAATTAACAATTCATCTACATCAAAATGATTGTCTAAAACAAAGTTAAGTTAACGCGGAAGCTACAAAATGCGTGTTCGGTTCTTCTACATTGCTTGATCGCCATCCGGAAGCCCACCATAGTCACCTAAGGTCAAAACCACTAAAAACATTAGTTTTGGCATTGACATAATGCGTGTAAACATGTTCCAACATCAAATCAATAAAAGAAAAATAAAAATTCTGATTTTGATCCTCCCACGTGTCGCGGCAGGAGACATTAAATCCGTCGCGACTCGCGACGGCTTCCGCTTGTCACGGGGGTACTCATGTCTTCCTCCGCGTGGCGCGGGGGAACATGTTTTCCAGCAGGTGCAGGTTTAAAACCTGCATTTCTGCCCAGCTCCGAAAATTGTAAAAATTCTAACTTTAAAAGGTCATAACTTTTCACTCGCTAGTCCGTTTTAACCGATTCTTTTTCCTATGAGTCCGTAATAAAATTACGGATCCAACCATGTAAGTTTCACATTACGGAAACCGAGATACTGAAAATCGGTTCTCGATTTCCTTATTTCAATTATCCAACCCATTGTTGTAAGTGCATAGCACCATTTTTCAACTCTTAAAACTTTTCGGACATAATTACCCGAATTCCCGGGCTCATAAATTTTGCACATTCGCGCCATTCCATGGCTTCACATTCCCTTGGAACTAGTTGCTTGTTTCATCGGAATTCAAGCATTCCGTTTCAAGCAACCCCTTTTTATTTATCTTCTATTATTTGACCCAAGTTCCCGTGTTCTTAGACTTAGATTTATATAACCAAATCATTAGTATGGTACAATCCATTATTTAACGAAGTATGAGACTTTCAAGTCTCTACTCTCGTGATTCTTTTTGAAAGCATCATTTTGACCCGTTTGACTATTTAGTGAAAACCATCACTTCATTGACTAGCCAAACTAAGTTCCAAGTTTTACTTTGACCCGTTTGATGGTCGAGTGTGCTTCGCCACTTTAACGACGCGTCAAACGTATTCATTACACTACAACATCATTATCACAACAAAACTAAACATGTACACATAATTTAACGGGGCTTAAGCCACGTACCTTTAAAGCACACCTTTACCGCGGGTATCACCTCCGGCGTGTCCACTTGACGTTCCGGATTCCTTGCCTAAAGAGTTCAATTCATGACAAGATTAGAACCCTTTTATAAGCTTTAACGCATGATTTTTCTTAACATACTCAAATCTGCGTTTTACTCAACCTTTAACATTTTAACCCTCATTTAGGCGTTTCATCGAACACCTAGCGGGTCAGATTTCTACATGATCTAAACAAAGTTCATGACTTGAATTTATCACTATAATTAACTTCAATTAGACTATATATCCATATCTTAACATCAATAATTTAGAGATTTCATCATAATTTCAGTTTACACTAGATCAAGAGTTTTAAATCCTAGTGTTTATCAAGTTCTACAAACACATTAATCACCCACTATGGTGATTTTGATCCTTACATTTATCATGCAAGGATTTATCAAGAAATCATCTAGGGTTTGTCCCTAAATCTTATATCACATCCAATTTCATGTCTACAACACATAATTAAGCCCTACACTCGATTTTTAACCACATGCATGAACTTTAAATCGAATCAAATAACGTAATTCGACATACCTTATGATCCCTTTGTCGAGGGGATCACGATTCTTTGATCAGATTTCGATTTCAACTGGATTTTGGCCTTCAATTTGATAGTTTAGTGGATATTAAGGGTTTTGGAGAGTGGGGTGTCGCCCCCTGTGTTTCTTGATCGACCAAACATCCTAAATGGGTGTTTGGTTATGTTTTTTATTCAAAATTGATAATACAAGTTTCAACTTTGACAACATGAACCCCTCCACTTTTGTTTAACATGTAGTTTGTTCATTCTAACCCTATTTCGGGTTATTTTTAGGCTTCTAGTTAACCAGGTTATAATTTTCTAGTTAAACAATTTCTTGTTTATTTATACTTTATAACTTTAATATAAAGTTTTATATTTTCGGGATGTTACAAATGACATATATAATTTAATAAATTTAGGGTTGTTACAATACAAAACCCCAACATACCGGCAATAATTGTAGAATACATAGACTCAATCACTGTTATCATAATTTAAAACATTTGAGGTTTTGGTAAAATAGTGTGGTAGAAAAAGAGAATGACTCACTTTGTTGAGTTAGATAATACTACTGCTTCCTGGTGACTTCCTGGTTATAATCTATTAAAGTTAAACAATGCACACGTGTTAGTAAGATAACCCAATTTACATTAGCCATACCACCGAGACAGAACTCCAACAAACTGAGTCACGCAGAGCCTCGACATGCGTTACGGAGCCCTAGATCAATCGGATAGAGTAACCAATACGTAACCGAGGGTTATAATACTTACAACGAGGCAGAGCTTCGCTTTTTAAGGGGTATTATTCCCGAGAGTTTTGCCCATTAGAGAATTTGAGAGAGAAAAAGAAAATGAACGATGAAGAATGAAGAATGAGGCATCAGCCTCCTTTTATAGGGCTGACATAGGGCGACTCGCACCCCGCGACCCACTTGGGTCTTCCCTTTGCGACCGCGAGAACACTAGGCTAGGGCCTAGGCTTGGTGAGTCAACCCGGTAGACTTCACACGCATGGGGACACGTGGCAGCCGGAGGGCTCACCTAGTGTCATCCGGTCGCGGCCCGCGAGCGGCCGTAATTATTTGTTTTATTATTAATATAAACGTTATTTAGGGCCGTTTCTCATATACAAGGTATATTTTAGGACGTTTTAGGGTGTTTTAAGGGTTTTAGGAGGGCTGTTATATCCTCTCCACCTTGTTTTAGATCCTTGGTTATCATCCTCCAGGTCTTTTAGTTGCCCAACTATCCTTTCCTTCTTCACATTTTCTTCCTTGATTGCTTCAATTTGAGATTTTCGGATTTGTTCAAGCAAACCCGATGTCACAATTAGTTGCATCGATCATACTCGAATAGGCGTATAATCTGTCTTTCGGCTCAATGCGTCTGCCACTACATTAGCTTTCCCGGGGTGGTAATGTATTTCACAATCAAAGTCTTTGACAGTTTCTAACCACCGCCTCTGCCTCATATTTAATTCCTTCTGATTGAAGAAATACTTTAAGCTTTTGTGGTCGGTAAAGATAGTGCACTTCACCCCATACAAGTAGTGCCTCCATATTTTCAAGGCGAATACTACTGCTGCCAACTCGAGGTCATGGGTAGGATATCTCTTCTCATGAGTCTTTAGCTGCCTCGAGGCATAGGCTATAACCTTGCCCCGCTGCATCAAAACGCAGCCAAGTCCCGAATGCGATGCATCCGAGTAAACTACCATATCCTCCGTTCCGTCCGGTAATGACAATACCGGTGTCTGGGTCAGTTTTTCCTTAAGCGTTTGGAACGCCTTTTCTTGATCCTCGCCCCAAATAAACTTTTCATTCTTACGGGTTAGCTTGGTCAATGGCGTAGCAATTTTGGAGAAATCTTGTATGAATCTCCGATAATAGCCCGCAAGCCCCAAGAAGCTTCTGATTTCCGAAGGATTCTTTGGTGGAGTCCATCTTGACACGGCTTCTATCTTTGACGGATCTACTAACTCCCCGTTTGCACTAATGATGTGCCCAAGAAATTGCACCTCTCGTAACCAGAAGGCACATTTTGAGAATTTTGCATACAATTTCTCTTTCCTGAGCGTCTCCAACACTTCACGCAAATAACTTGCGTGTTCTGCTTCATTCTTGGAGTATATCAAGATGTCATCAATGAACACTATCACTGACTTATCTAGCATGGGTTTGCAAACCCGGTTCATAAGATCCATGAAAGCCGCGGGTGCATTAGTTAACCCAAAGGACATCACGAGAAACTCGTAATGTCCGTACCGTGTACGGAAAGCCGTTTTCGGTACATCCTCCTCTTTGACTTTTAACTGATGATACCCTGATCTGAGGTCGATTTTTGAGAACCAACTTGCACCTTGTAATTGGTCAAATAGGTCATCAATTCTTGGAAGTGGATATCGATTCTTTACCGTGAGTTTATTCAACTCCCGGTAATCAATGCACATACGCATGCTCCCGTCCTTCTTTCTCACGAATAATACCGGTGCGCCCCATGGAGACACACTTGGCCGAATAAATCCCTTGTCGAGCAATTCTTGGATTTGTGATATCAATTCTTGCAATTCTGATGGCGCTAACCGATACGGCGCCTTGGCCACAGGTTTCACGCCCGGAATTAATTCAATTCCGAACTCTACCTCCCGTTCCGGCGGTATTCCCGGTAAATCGTCCGGAAATACATCAGCGTATTCGCGTACCACTGGTACGTCTTCAATCGTTGGCGTCTCTTTATCAGGTTCGTTTGCGTATATCATGAATGCTTTACATCCGCGCCTCATGAGTTTGTGAGCTTTTAGTATTGAGCACATAACGGGACTACCCCCTTTTTCACCATAGATGGTAACATGCTTTCCACTTGGAGATGTCAGTTTTATCTCCTTGCGGAAACATATCACTTCTGCATGATGTCGGGATAGCCAATCCATCCCGACCACTACTTGAAATTCTCCCATTGACATAGGGATCAAATCTATTAAATATTCCTCATCATTAATGTTTATTTTGCAGTCTCGACATACATCACATACAAGGAAACTTTTGTTATCACCTATTTCTACCTCTAATGGCATAGGCAATTTCGTTAGTACAAAAGAAGGATGTCGAATAAATCCATGTGAAACAAAGGATTTATTCGCACCCGTATCAAATAACACATGTGCAGGAATCGAGTTTATAGCAAATATACCTGAAACCACATCGGGTTCCACCTTTGCTTCGGCTGCCGTTAACTGGAAGGATCTTGCTTTTGCTCTTGGTGTCTCGGTACGTGTATCCTTGTCATCTTTCTTTCCGGTCAACTCCGGGCACTCAGATTTCTTGTGACCCAGCTGATAACATTTGTAACACACCGACACCTTCCCCGAACACAACGCAGCCGTGTGCCCAGTTTTCCCACAAATAGGACACGGCTTGTCCTTAAACCGGCACTCACCCTTGTGCCCTTTCCCGCATATCTTGCAGCTTGATGACCCGCTTTTTCCTTCTTGTTTCTTTGAGGATTCATTCGGACGTGCCTTTTTCGTCGGGCTTGGATTGACTACCTGTGCCCTTCTTTCTCCTCGTTCTATCTGTTTCTTCAACTCTATCTCTTGTTCCCGAGCAACGTTTATAATTTCGGTGAGAGTTTCATACTTTGAAGGAGTCATAAACTCCCTATACTCGGCGCTCAGCATATTATAATAATAATATATTTTCTGCTCTTCATTCGTTATCAGGTCATCACAAAACTTCATTTTATCCATGAATGTTCCCATGATTTTATCGATAGATTCACCCTTGTGTCGAAGCTGCATAAATTCTTCCTTGATTTTGTTAATGATTGCCTTGGGACTATGATGTTTAAGAAACGACGTCTTAAACTCGTCCCATGTCATAGCCTTAGCCGCTTCACTTCCGATCTCTTTCTTCTTGTTATCCCACCAATCTTTCGCCTGACCCCTTAACTGACCCGTGCCATAAGCCACGAAGTCATCCTCATCGCAATGGGTCCTTTCAAATACTCCCTCCATATCACTTAGCCACCGTTGGCATATTATCGGGTCAACCTCCCCATTGTAGATTGGCGGTTTACATGCCATGAACTCTTTATAAGAACAAGATTTTCGTCCTCCCGACTTTTCCTTTGCTAAATTGGTATTATCCTCCAATTTCCTGATTCTTTCTTCCACCATTGATAGTACCGTGTTTTGGATTTTGTCGATGAAACCCGACAAACTGTTTTCGATTGCCTTTCCTACCTCTTCAGCAATCACTTCTCTTGTTTGCTCGGTGACTCTTGGCACCGTATCATCATTACCTTTATCCACCATCTTTAACTGAAATGTTTACATCAAGCGTTAACATTTCATTTATAACATGTGATTCATTTACTTCGGTTTATTCAAGTTCATGACTTGTTTTCACCGTTCTTATTTAATGCACTTTCCGGGTTTGAGTGTGTTAACACACTCTTCCCATGCATATATATTCTTTATTCCCTCTTTATACTTAATAACTCTACTAAGAACAACTAACTCTTACCGGATGTTTGATCAAGCTTGAACCGAACACACTTGTTAACAACCTTGAGCTCTGATTACCAACTTGTAACACCCTTTTTATGATAATGAGATTACTTAATATAATACATGAGTTTATACAAAATGTGACAACTGGCCCAAACCGGTAATTTCCGTACACACTAATTATTGCTTAATGACTACAATTATGTGCTTAATTGTCAGCAATATCTGATTACATACTAAACAAGTGAATTCATGCATGTTGTATACTACAAAATATTGCTTTATGCATAATCGAGAGCGTTGCAGAAAGCAGTCAGACAATAAAATTGGAGCCTAGGTGTAGGTCCGACAACAAGAATGCATTAAAACCCAAGAGTACATACAAGGGTTAATATATATGCAATGCGAAAGCAAAATAAGCACTAAAAAGCACCCGAAACGCACTTTAAGTGCATAATTTATATAATTCAGCATTTAGACACATGAATATTTTGCAGAAATGTCGTTTTATTATCCAGAATATTTCCCTAAGAATTGGGAATCGATAGTATTATAAAAAGATACTTATTAAACACTAAAAGGTGCAATTTAGCACTTTAACGAATCGGTATGCAACCGAACAACCGGACTATACCCGGAACATGAAAATATTGTTAATAACATTGTTTATCTCTTTCTGAGCCAGTTAGGGTCCCTGAATACCCTAACACCCGTCATAATGCATGACACACTAGTAACCGAGTTAACCTCCACACTTAACTAACTAATGTCTAACTGTTTAGTTGAAAACCAACCGGATTACCCCCCCCCCCCAACCGAACTCGGTCACCATATGGTGACACATCGTCCTTTATTTGATTATAAAAATCTTGTGTGTTTAATATCTAGCAAGCATAGTAACCATTGGTTAATGATCATTTTATTTGTCTATAAGTTCATGTCTTAGCACATTATCACTTTCATCCCAAACTCAACAACACCCACACCCTCTCTCCCTCTCTACTACTCACGGCCGAACACCCCTCTACATCCATCAATTTTTCGAGTTTTGATCTTGCCATTCCAAGTATCTACAAGGGTTAAGGATCACATACGAGGAGGCTTGGTGCATTCTGAACGCGAAGGACCTCACCCCATTGCTTTTATCCACTCATTTTGCGTCTAGATTCTTCCCTAGCCTCGAGCTAGTAGTAAGTTGCTTAAATCACACTCTCGAACTATTTTGAAGTGGTTAAAATGTTATGTAACGGATAAAACTCATAAACATACAAGTTGATACATAAAAGTCTACTAAAAATGCTAATAATGGTGGTTAAAAGCTTGAATGTTGTGTAAATCTTGTAGTATTTGATTTGTGTGGTTATTTAGGCCCGATCTATGTTGTGGTAGCTCGGATCATCGTTTAACCCGGATTGGTCATGATCATGGATTATGACATAAAGCTTGTTTAAGTGTAACAAGGGTTAGGTGATGAAACTCTACCACACATCAAACTTGAACTTGTGTAAAATCGATTTTACTTATGAAATGGTGTTCAGAACTAGTAGATCTACGGATCTACAAGCGGTACTTTCAAAGGACCAAGAGTCCAAGAAATCATATTTTCTAACGCCGGATCTTACATGAAAAAGAATGATTTTAGCAAACACACGAGTGTGTAAACACTTGTGTAACACAAAGTTTCGACAAAATAACTATTTTTGTAAATATTGACAGGAAGTTGTAAAGATGTAACTTCTTTAAAAACGAGACTTTCAAGAAACGAAGTTGATCTATACAAAGATCCACTAAAAATAATGGAAGGATACTACCTATTTTGGAAAAACCACAAGTTCATGTATTTCTGCGATTATATCTATTTTAACTAGTTGCATATTGTTTATTGATTGAGGAAATTGTTGACGATTTAAAAGAAAATAAACACATATTTTGAAAACATGGGAAACCTCCATTTTTAGGGGAAACTCTGTCAAAATTTTTATAAATTTTGACACTTAGAAAAATATAAGTTTTTGAGAAACTTATTCCCTAAAAATGTGTTTAAAAGTATTACCAAGGTTTCCCTAATTTTTGGTGATAAGAAATGAGGATTTCTTCAAGAATAAAAATGGATATAAGTATGTATATTTTTGAGAGAAAAATATATATTATTTTATCACCAACTTTTGTGCTAAGTGTGTATAGTATGTGTTATACGTGCTAGTGTATTAAGACTTAAAAATACACTAAATACTCATGAGGAGTATAAACATAAAAATACACATACAAAATACAAGATACATAATTCGGGTGCGAAGTGCAAAACACAAAAGACTTATATTTATTTTAGAGAAAATAATATAAGTAAGATACGTAGTTAAAAATATGAAATATTTTTAACAGAACAATACAAATACAAAAGAGAGTGACTGTACTTATGCGATACAAGTTTAGTGACTAACGTTAAGAAAACGCGTATAGGTTACGACGTTAATTAAGCAAATCCGGTGAAGTTTACGACGCAAGGAACGCAAAGTTGTGAGTTCATGCTCCCCATTTTCTTTTAACTGTTTTCAGTTTTTATAACTTCGGGGGTGAAATACATGTACAAAAGTACAATATTTATAAATGGTATGATATAAATACAAGAAGTACACTTAGTGAGAACGAGAACCAAGTGTGACAAAATATAAGATAATAAGAAACGCGCTTGGTGAGGACGAGAACCAAGTTGGATGCGTTATGAGAAATGATAAAAAGAAACGCGCTTGGTGAGGACGAGAACCAAGTAGGATGCGTTATGAGAAATAGTGTCACGAATACGGTACATAAGCACCATTAATCGTGTACATACTTAGACCGCAGAACAAAAGGTTAGATCTAACGGGTGCCTGGCAGCCACACTCTCGGTGAGGGCGAGAATCGAGTAGTGCTTTTGTGTCTCAGAATATACCAATTAAATGCCTTAGGTTTGGTGACTTCCTATGTCGTGTCACATGTTAATGGCTTTGCAACCCATTAACAATCCTGATATTTACAGAAATACTGTATTTATATAAAATTCATACCATAATAGAATTGATATATAACTTGAAGTACGTGGGGTACTCAAGAAAATTGATATATAACTTGACGTACGTGGGGTACTCAAGAAAATTGATATATAACTTGAAGTACGTGGAGTACTCAAGAAAAACTTGATTTATTCACAACTATGTTTTTATACAAAGTATACAAACGTGAAACACAAAACTGCATGAATTCACACCAACTTTATGTTGACGTTTTTCTAAAAGCTCACATGTATTTCAGGTAACTAGGATGGATGTGCGCGCGGTCTTGCTTATGCTCGTGGATGTCGCTTGTGTTTAACTTTAAATAAAGTTGTAAACTTTTAAGACAATGTTTTAAGCTGTCTAGCGATGTAAACGCTAAACTTATGTTTTCAAATCATGGTATTTGATGTTATTTTACGAGCATGTAGCATGTTTACTCTTCGTATGCAATGAGAACCTTTCATGATCACACCTCGTGCTTCCGCCGCAGAAAGGGGTGTGACAGATTGGTATCAGAGCTGCGATTGTAGTGAACCAGGATTCCTTCTCGAGTCTAGTCTACAATCTCTAGGATCCTTTCACGAAAACAATTTTCAAAGAGTTTTCATTGCATAAGACGTCCCGCGACATCCACTGCCTGAAACTGTCTACATGAGTCTAGAAAAGACACTACGAGACTTAGAGTGCACTTGAGTAGCACTTGTCATTGACTAGAAATTACTTGCAATTATGTGTGATGATTAGCATGTACTAGAAGTAGAATGTCACGAGTATACGTGACTTTACCTAAAAGCGATGGCCCATCTGAAGGAAGAGATACGAGGATGAAACGAACTGTGCGGACTGTGCAAGGAGTTACGTAATTATGGATGCATACATAATTATGGAATTCAGTGCACAAAAATCACAGCAAGTCTTGTCATGTATAGATTCCCTCAGTGCAAGCCTACTAAGTACTCTGTTGGAGTAATAATTGTTTGATGACAGTTACGTGGTATATATATACCTGTGAATATATATGCTACTATGACGATATCAAACAAATGCCTAAACCTAATGGGTTGTGTTCGTCGGAACACGACACCCAGAAGAGCTGTAAACGCTCGTGACCAACCTCCTCCTCCCCCACTGCCAAGAATTGCCGAAGAGCTGGAAGCTCTACTGGAAGAAAGGATCTCCGCTGCTATCGCCCAGTACGAGGCAAACCGAACTCAAGACAGTGGAGGACCAAGCAATGCTAGACGTAACGGGCATGGAGATTCGTCTGGAGGAAACGCAGTTCAAGGCTGCACTTTCAAGCAGTTCCTCGACTGCAAGCCGATGAACTATGATGGCACAGGAGGTGCAGTAGCATTTGTGCGCTGGACGGAGAAGACTGAAGCTACTATCCGCATGAGCAAGTGAACCGCGGATCAACAAGTCACCTTTGCTACTGGGTTATTCATCGATGAAGCTCTGACTTGGTGGAACCTGCAAGCCCAAACTTTGGGAGATGATGCCGCTTATGGCTTAACTTGGGAGGAACTAAAGGAAAGAATGAGAGAGAAGTATTGCTCTCGCGCTGAACTCCAAAGGCTGGAAACAGAGTTCTGGCACTTGACCATGGAAGGTGCTGACATCAATGGATATACTCGAAGGTTCCATGATCTGTCAAGAGTGCTTCCCTACATGGTGACTCCCGAATTTAAGCGTGTCAAACGCTACATTTGGGGACTGGCCCCAGAGTTTCGCGGCATGGCGACATCGGTCAAACCTCAAACGATCACCGAGGCTGTAACTCTGGCTGTCAACCTTACTGAAGATTGTGCTCGTATGAAGAAGCTATCATCGAACCCCACTGAGAAGACCGAGACACATGCTGAGTCATCCGGTGACAAATAGAGAAAGCATACGAGTTGAACCAAGCAACTCGCAACAACAAGGGTTACAGCAAGAAGCGTGACGCAAACCCGCCCCAGGAGACGATAACCCTTGCAACCAAAGGATGCTTCAAGTGTGGAAGCAATGATCACTTCATGAAGGACTGCCCAGAGGGAAACAATGCTCAGGCTAGAGCATTTGTGATTGGAGCAAAGAACTCACGCGAGGACCCTAATGTGGTCAACGGTACGTTCCTCATTAACAATCACTTTGCATCCATATTATTCGACACTGGCGCCGATTATAGTTTCATGTCTGTGGAATTTAAACGCATACTTGGAATAGAATCTAGTAGATTAGAAATTCCTTATTCCATAGAACTAGCCAATGGTAAACTTGTTGAATCGGGCGAAGTTGTTAGAGGCTGCACACTAGAACTTGGTGAACGAAGATTTAGCATCGATCTCCTACCTATTCAATTGGGTAGCTTCGATGTAGTAGTCGGGATGGACTGGTTGTCCAAGAACAAAGCTGAAGTTATTTGTCATGAGAAAATCATTCGCATCCCTTTAGCGAATGGTGAAACTCTCATCGTGCATGGAGAAAAACGAGACGCGCCTCTTCGAATCATCAGTTGTATGAAGGCACAGAAGTTCTTGAGGAAAGGATGTGTCGCTTTCCTAGCACACGTTATAGACAAGAAGGCTGTGGAGCCAAAACTCGAAGACATTCCTGTGGTGAAGGAATTTCCTGATGTGTTCCCTGAAGATCTGCCAGGACTACCACCGCAACGACAGGTCGAATTCCGTATAGACTTGGTTTCAGGAGCCGCTCCTGTAGCCAAGGCACCCTATCGACTTGCACCATCCGAAATGCAAGAATTATCTACACAACTCCAGGAGTTGTTGGATAAAGGATTCATAAGGCCAAGCTTCTCACCCTGGGGAGCTCCAGTATTATTAGTGAAGAAGAAGGATGGATCACTGCGGATGTGTATCGATTACAGGGAACTGAACAAGCTCACGATCAAGAATCGGTATCCGCTACCGAGGATTGATGACTTGTTTGATCAACTGCAAGGATCAAGCTACTATTCCAAGATCGACCTTCGATCTGGATACCATCAACTGAGAATCCAAGATGAAAGCGTGCCAAAAACTGCATTCAGAACACGCTATGGGCACTACGAATTTCTTGTGATGCCATTTGGATTGACGAACGCGCCAGCGGTCTTTATGGATCTAATGAACCGCGTATGCAAACCATATCTCGATAAATTCGTGATTGTATTTATCGATGATATCCTGATTTACTCGCGAACGAAAGAAGAGCACGAGCAACATCTCAGAACCATCTTGGAACTACTGAAGAAAGAGAAGCTTTATGCAAAGTTCTCGAAATGCGAATTTTGGATTCGCGAAGTACAATTTCTTGGTCACGTGGTGAATGAGAAGGGCATTCATGTAGACCCATCCAAGATTGAAGCAATAAAGAATTGGGAAGCTCCCAAGACCCCAACTGAAGTTCGACAATTTTTGGGCTTAGCGGGCTATTATCGGCGATTCATCGAGAATTTCTCAAAGATAGCTCAACCGCTAACGACCCTTACCCAGAAAGACAAGAAATACGACTGGGGTCACAAACAAGAAGAAGCCTTCCAGTTGCTTAAAAACAAGCTCTGCGATGCACCAATACTGTCATTACCCGAAGGCACTGAAGACTTCGTGGTATACTGCGACGCCTCACGACAAGGCTTGGGTTGCGTGCTTATGCAGCGCCAAAAAGTCATCGCTTACGCTTCAAGACAACTGAAGGTTCACGAGAGAAATTATACCACTCACGACCTGGAGCTGGGTGCAGTGGTATTCGCCTTGAAGATTTGGCAACATTATTTATATGGTACTCGATGTACAATCTTCACAGATCACAAAAGCTTACAACACATATTTGATCAGAAGGAATTGAATATACGCCAGCGACGTTGGGTTGAGCTGCTGAACGATTATGACTGTGAGATTAAGTACCATCCTGGAAAGGCAAACGTTGTAGCGGACGCGTTGAGCCGAAAAGAAAGGGTTAAGACCCTAAGGGATCGAGCATTGGAAATGACGATTCGAACGAACCTCACTGCACGCATTCGGGATGCACAACAAGAAGCTCTTAAAGAAGAGAACCGTAAAGCTGAATACCTACGGAGTATGCTGAAATACATGGTGCCAAACGAAGAGGGAGCCTTATACTTCAAGAAGCGTATTTGGGTTCCACTCTATGGTGGCATACAAGAAGTCATCCTTGATGAAGCCCACAAATCGAGATATTCGATCCATCCAGGGTCGGACAAAATGTATCAAGACTTGAAAGAATACTATTGGTGGCCGAGACTCAAGAGCAACGTTGCTTTCCATGTTGGAAAATGCCTAACCTGTGCTAAGGTTAAGGCAGAATATCCGAAACCGTCCGACCTACTACAACAACCAGAGATTCCCGTGTGGAAGTGGGAACAAATCTCGATGGACTTCATAACGAAATTACCCAGGACCCCGAGAGGGCACGATATGATATGGGTAATAGTTGATCGATTAACGAAGTCTGCGCACTTCCTACCGATCCGAGAAAAAGATAGCACTGGGAAGCTTGCTGAAATATACTTAAGAGAAATTGTGGCACGTCATGGAGTGCCAATCTCAATCATTTCATACAGAGATGGACGCTTTGTATCAAGAATCTGGCAATCATTTCAGGAAGCCTTTGGATCTCAGTTAGATCTGAGCACGACATTCCATCCGCAAACAGACGGCCAGAGCGAACGGACTATACAAACGTTAGAAGATATGCTTCGCGCATGTGTCATGGATCTAGGCGGCAGCTGGGATACTCATCTACCTTTAGTTGAGTTTTCCTACAATAACAGCTATCATACGAGCATAAAAGCCGCACCGTTCGAGGCTCTGTATGGTCGCAAATGCCGATCGCCCTTATGTTGGGCAGATGCCGGAGATAAGCGTATGGTTGGTCCTGAACTTGTACAAGAGACAACCGACAAGATTGCGCAGATCTGAGAGCGCATTAAGGCGGCTCGAGATCGACAAAAGAGCTACGCCGATCCGAAAAGGAAATCAGTAGAATTCAAGGTGGGAGACAAAGTGTTGTTAAAAGTCTCACCTTGGAAGGGCGTAGTCAGATTTGGAAAGCGCGGAAAGCTAAATCCACGATACATCGGACCATTCAGAATACTGAAAAGAATTGGTACCGTGGCATACAAATTGGAGTTACCGGAAGAACTTAATGGAATACATGATACGTTTCATGTATCCAACCTGAAGAAGAGTCCAACACAAGAAAACGTGATCATCCCGAAGGATGAAGTGCATATTGATGAAGCCCTCCGATTTACAGAACAACCCGTTGAGGTTACCGACTGGAAAGTCAACAAGACCAGGAGGAGCAGCGTAAAACTTGTCAAAGTACGTTGGAGCTCTAAGCACGGACCCGAGTACACTTGGGAACGTGAAGACTAGTTCAAGAAAAAGTATCCCCACCTATTCAAGAAGACTCCAGCGAGAGTGAGTTCAGCCTGAATTTCGGGACGAAATTCTTTTAACGGGGGGAGACTGTGACAACTGGCCCAAACCGGTAATTTCCGTACACACTAATTATTGCTTAATGACTGCAATTATGTGCTTAATTGTCATCAATATCTGATTACATACTAAACAAGTGAATTCATGCATGTTGTATACTACAAAATATTGCTTTATGCATAATCGAGAGCGTTGCGTCAAAAATACTAGTAAACTCACCGGTAAGACACACTGTGTCAACAGAACTGCAGAAAGCAGTCAGACAATAAAATTGGAGCCTAGGTGTAGGTCCGACAACAAGAATGCATTAAAACCCAAGAGTACATACAAGGGTTAATATATATGCAATGCGAAAGCAAAATAAGCACTAAAAAGCACCCGAAACGCACTTTAAGTGCAGAATTTATATAATTCAGCAATAATTCAGCATTTAGACACATGAATATTTTGCATAAATGTCGTTTTATTATCCAGAATATTTCCCTAAGTATTGGGAATCGATAGTATTATAAAAAGATACTTATTAAACACTAAAAGGTGCAATTTAGCACTTTAACGAATCGGTATGCAACCGAACAACCGGACTATACCCGGAACATGAAAATATTGTTAATAACATTGTTTATCTCTTTCTGAGCCAGTTAGGGTCCCTGAATACCCTAACACCCGTCATAATGCATGACACACTAGTAACCGAGTTAACCTCCACACTTAACTAACTAATGTCTAACTGTTTAGTTGAAAACCAACCGGATTACCCCCCCCCCCCCAACCGAACTCGGTCACCATATGGTGACACATCGTCCTTTATTTGATTATAAAAATCTTGTGTGTTTAATATCTAGCAAGCATAGTAACCATTGGTTAATGATCATTTTATTTGTCTATAAGTTCATGTCTTAGCACATTATCACTTTCATCCCAAACTCAACAACACCCACACCCTCTCTCCCTCTCTACTACTCACGGCCGAACACCCCTCTACATCCATCAATTTTTCGAGTTTTGATCTTGCCATTCCAAGTATCTACAAGGGTTAAGGATCACATACGAGGAGGCTTGGTGCATTCGGAACGCGAAGGACCTCACCCCATTGCTTTTATCCACTCATTTTGCGTCTAGATTCTTCCCTAGCCTCGAGCTAGTAGTAAGTTGCTTAAATCACACTCTTGAACTATTTTGAAGTGGTTAAAATGTTATGTAACGGATAAAACTCATAAACATACAAGTTGATACATAAAAGTCTACTAAAAATGCTAGTAATGGTGGTTAAAAGCTTGAATGTTGTGTAAATCTTGTAGTATTTGATTTGTGTGGTTATTTAGGCCCGATCTATGTTGTGGTAGCTCGGATCATCGTTTAACCCGGATTGGTCATGATCATGGATTATGACATAAAGCTTGTTTAAGTGTAACAAGGGTTAGGTGATGAAACTCTACCACACATCAAACTTGAACTTGTGTAAAATCGATTTTACTTATGAAATGGTGTTCAGAACTAGTAGATCTACGGATCTACAAGCGATACTTTCAAAGGACCAAGAGTCCAAGAAATCATATTTTCTAAAGCCGGATCTTACATGAAAAAGAATGATTTTAGCAAACACACGAGTGTGTAAACACTTGTGTAACACAAAGTTTCGACAAAATAACTATTTTTGTAAATATTGACAAGAAGCTGTAAAGATGTAACTTCTTTAAAAATGAGACTTTCAAGAAACGAAGTTGATCTATACAAAGATCCACTAAAAATAATGGAAGGATACTACCTATTTTGGAAAAACCACAAGTTCATGTATTTCTGCGATTATATCTATTTTAACTAGTTGCATATTGTTTATTGATTGAGGAAATTGTTGACGATTTAAAAGAAAATAAACACATGTTTTGAAAACATGGGAAACCTCCATTTTTAGGGGAAACTCTGTCAAAATTTTTATAAATTTTGACACTTAGAAAAATATAAATTTTGAGAAACTTATTCCCTAAAAATGTGTTTAAAAGTATTACCAAGGTTTCCCTAATTTTTGGTGATAAGAAATGAGGATTTCTTCAAGAATAAAAATGGATATAAGTATGTATATTTTTGAGAGAAAAATATATATTATTTTATCACCAACTTTTGGGCTAAGTGTGTATAGTATGTGTTATACGTGCTAGTGTATTAAGACTTAAAAATAAACTAAATACTCATGAGGAGTATAAACATAAAAATACACATACAAAATACAAGATACATAATTCGGGTGCGAAGTGCAAAACACAAAAGACTTATATTTATTTTAGAGGAAATAATATAAGTAAGATACGTAGTTAAAAATATGAAATATTTTTAACACAACAATACAAATACAAAAGAGAGTGACTGTACTTGTGCGATACAAGTTTAGTGACTAACGTTAAGAAAACGCGTATAGGTTACGACGTTAATTAAGCAAATCCGGTGAAGTTTACGACGCAAGGAACGCAAAGTTGTGAGTTCATGCTCCCCATTTTCTTTTAACTGTTTTCAGTTTTTATAACTTCGGGGGTGAAATACATGTACAAAAGTACAATATTTATAAATGGTATGATATAAATACAAGAAGTACACTTAGTGAGAACGAGAACCAAGTGTGACAAAATATAAGATAATAAGAAACGCGCTTGGTGAGGACGAGAACCAAGTTGGATGCGTTATGAGAAATGATAAAAAGAAACGCGCTTGGTGAGGACGAGAACCAAGTAGGATGCGTTATGAGAAATAGTGTCACGAATAGGGTACAGAAGCACCATTAATCGTGTACATACTTAAACCGCAAAACAAAAGGTTAGATCTAACGGGTGCCTGGCAGCCACACTCTCGGTGAGGGCGAGAATCGAGTAGTGCTTTTGTGTCTCAGAATATACCAATTAAATGCCTTAGGTTTGGTGACTTCCTATGTCGTGTCACATGTTAATGGCTTTGCAACCCATTAACAATCCTGATATTTACAGAAATACTGTATTTATATAAAATTCATACCATACTAGAATTGATATATAACTTGAAGTACGTGGGGTACTCAAGAAAATTGATATATAACTTGACGTACGTGGGGTACTCAAGAAAATTGATATATAACTTGAAGTACGTGGAGTACTCAAGAAAAACTTGATTTATTCACAACTGTGTTTTTATACAAAGTATACAAACGTGAAACACAAAACTGCATGAATTCACACCAACTTTATGTTGACGTTTTTCCAAAAACTCACATGTATTTCAGGTAACTAGGATGGATGTGCGCGCGGTCTTGCTTATGCTCGTGGATGTCGCTTGTGTTTAACTTTAAATAAAGTTGTAAACTTTTAAGACAATGTTTTAAGCTGTCTAGCGATGTAAACGCTAAACTTATGTTTTCAAATCATGGTATTTGATGTTATTTTACGAGCATGTAGCATTTTGCTCTTCGTATGCAATGAGAACCTTTCATGATCACACCTCGTGCTTCCGCCGCAGAAAGGGGTGTGACACAAAAATCCCAATTTACAGAATGTTTTCGATTCAAAATACCAAACAAGATCATGTTAAGTACTAACGAAAGTTTAAAGTAACTTCTACTAGTCACTACCGACTAGTTTAAAAACCTTAGGACATAATTAACAATTCATCTACATCAAAATGATTGTCTAAAACAAAGTTAAGTTAACGCGGAAGCTACAAAATGCGTGTTCGGTTCTTCTACATTGCTTGATCGCCATCCGGAAGCCCACCATAGTCACCTAAGGTCAAAACCACTAAAAACATTAGTTTTGGCATTGACATAATGCGTGTAAACATGTTCCAACATCAAATCAATAAAAGAAAAATAAAAATTCTGATTTTGATCCTCCCGGGTGTCGCGGCAGGAGACATTAAATCCGTCGCGACTCGCGACGGCTTCCGCGTGTCGCGGGGGTACTCATGTCTTCCTCCGCGTGGCGCGGGGGAACATGTTTTCCAGCAGGTGCAGGTTTAAAACCTGCATTTCTGCCCAGCTCCGAAAATTGTAAAAATTCTAACTTTAAAAGGTCATAACTTTTCACTCGCTAGTCCGTTTTAACCGATTCTTTTTCCTATGAGTCCGTAATAAAATTACGGATCCAACCATGTAAGTTTCACATTACAGAAACCGAGATACCGACAATCAATTCTCGATTTCCTTATTTCAATTATCCAACCCATTGTTGTAAGTGCATAGCACCATTTTCAACTCTTAAAACTTTTCGGACATAATTACCCGAATTCCCGGGCTCATAAATTTTGCACATTCGCGCCATTCCATGGCTTCACGTTCCCTTTGAACTAGTTGCTTGTTTCATCGGAATTCAAGCATTCCGTTTCAAGCAACCCCTTTTTATTTATCTTCTATTATTTGACCCAAGTTCCCGGGTTCTTAGACTTAGATTTATATAACCAAATCATTAGTATGGTACAATCCATTATTTAACGAAGTATGAGACTTTCAAGTCTCTACTCTCGTGATTCTTTTTGAAAGCATCATTTTGACCTGTTTGACTATTTAGTGAAAACCATCACTTCATTGACTAGCCAAACTAAGTTCCAAGTTTTACTTTGACCCGTTTGATGGTCGAGTGTGCTTCGCCACTTTAACGACACGTCAAACGTATTCATTACACTACAACATCATTATCACAACAAAACTAAACATGTACACATAATTTAACGGGGCTTAAGCCACGTACCTTTAAAGCACACCTTTTCCGCGGGTATCACCTCCGGCGTGTCCACTTGACGTTCCGGATTCCTTGCCTAAAGAGTTCAATTCATGACAAGATTAGAACCCTTTTATAAGCTTTAACGCATGATTTTTCTTAACATACTCAAATCTGCGTTTTACTCAACCTTTAACATTTTAACCCTCATTTAGGCGTTTCATCGAACACCTAGCGGGTCAGATTTCTACATGATCTAAACAAAGTTCATGACTTGAATTTATCACTATAATTAACTTCAATTAGACTATATATCCATATCTTAACATCAATAATTTAGAGATTTCATCATAATTTCAGTTTACACTAGATCAAGAGTTTTAAATCCTAGTGTTTATCAAGTTCTACAAACACATTAATCACCCACTATGGTGATTTTGATCCTTACATTTATCATGCAAGGATTTATCAAGAAATCATCTAGGGTTTGTCCCTAAATCTTATATCACATCCAATTTCATGTCTACAACACATAATTAAGCCCTACACTCGATTTTTAACCACATGAATGAACTTTAAATCGAATCAAATGACCTAATTCGACATACCTTATGATCCCTTTGTCGAGGGGATCACGATTCTTTGATCAGATTTCGATTTCAACTGGATTTTGGCCTTCAATTTGATAGTTTAGTGGATATTAAGGGTTTTGGAGAGTGGGGTGTCGCCCCCTGTGTTTCTTGATCGACCAAACATCCTAAATGGGTGTTTGGTTATGTTTTTTATTCAAAATTGATAATACAAGTTTCAACTTTGACAACATGAACCCCTCCACTTTTGTTTAACATGTAGTTTGTTCAATCTAACCCTATTTCGGGTTATTTTTAGGCTTCTAGTTAACCTGGTTATAATTTTCTAGTTAAATAATTTCTTGTTTATTTATACTTTATAACTTTAATATAAAGTTTTATATTTTCGGGATGTTACAAATGACATATATAATTTAATAAATTTAGGGGTGTTACAATACAAAACCCCAACATACCGGCAATAATTGTAGAATACATAGACTCAATCACTGTTATCATAATTTAAAACATTTGAGGTTTTGGTAAAATAGTGTGGTAGAAAAAGAGAATGACTCACTTTGTTGAGTTAGATAATACTACTGCTTCCTGGTGACTTCCTGGTTATAATCTATTAAAGTTAAACAATGCACACGTGTTAGTAAGATAACCCAATTTACATTAGCCATACCACCGAGACAGAACTCCAACAAACTGAGTCACGCAGAGCCTCGACATGCGTTACGGAGCCCTAGATCAATCGGATAGAGTAACCAATACGTAACCAAGGGTTATAATACTTACAACGAGGCAGAGCTTCGCTTTTTAAGGGGTATTATTCCCGAGAGTTTTGCCCATTAGAGAATTTGAGAGAGAAAAAGAAAATGAACGATGAAGAATGAAGAATGAGGCATCGGCCTCCTTTTATAGGGCTGACATAGGGCGACTCGCGCCCCGCGACCCACTTGGGTCTTCCCTTTGCGGCCGCGAGAACACTAGGCTAGGGCCTAGGCTTGGTGAGTCAACCCGGTAGACTTCACAAGCATGGGGACACGTGGCAGCCGGAGGGCTCGCCTAGTGTCATCCGGTCGCGCCCCGCGAACCAGCCAGCAAATCTGGTCGCGGCCCGCGAGCGGCCGTAATTATTTGTTTTATTATTAATATAAACGTTATTTAGGGCCGTTTCTCATATACAAGGTATATTTTAGGACGTTTTAGGGTGTTTTAAGGGTTTTAGGAGGGCTGTTATATCCTCTCCACCTTGTTTTAGATCTCGTTCTCGAGGTCTACTAGAACAGGTGTGGATATTTCCTTTGCATTTCTGACTCGAGCTCCCAAATGTATTCTGGTCCTCTCTTGGAATCCCATTTCACTTTGACCATAACTAATCTCTTGTGTTTGAGGTTCTTTATCTTTTTATCTTCAATTTGTAGTGGTTTATCAACAAAGTTAAATTTCTCATTTACCTTTATGTCCTTAATAGATATTACTAATGATTCGTCTGCTAAACACTTATTGAGATTAAATACATGAAATACATCATGTATTCCTGCCATTTCCTATGGCAGTTGTAGCTGGTAAGCTACTGGTCCTATTCTTCTAATAATCTTAAAAGGTCCAACAAACCTGGGGCTTAACTTTCCCCTTTTAACGAATCTGACCACTCCTTTCCATGGAGAAACTTTTAATAATACCTTATCTCTTGCTTGAAATTCTAAGGGTTTTCGCCTGTTATTAGCATAACTCTTTCCTTGACTTTAATAATCTTATCCATTGTTTCTTGTACAATCTATGGTCCAGATAGTTGCTTTCTCCAATTTCTGCCCAACAGACTGGGGTTCGGCATTTTCGTCCATAAAGTGCTTCAAATGGTGCAACAATGATACTGGTATGATAGCTGTTATTGTAGGGAAATTCTATTAATGGTAAATGATCGTCCCAATTTCCCCCGAAATCAATTACACAAGCTCTAAGCATATCCTCCATTGTCTGAATTGTCCTTTCGCTTTGTCCGTCCGTTTGAGGATGATAAGTTGTGCTTAGTTTTAACTTGGTTCCCATTGCTTTTTGGAAACTGGTCCAAAAATGAGAAGTAAAATGGCTATCTCTATCAGAAACAATAGATAAAGGAATTCCATGTAATGAAACTATTTCATTTACATATAACTTGGCTAATTGTTCCATACTGAAAGTTTCCTTCATAGGTAAGAAATTAGCAGATTTGGTTAATCTGTCTACAAACACCCAGATTGCATCATTACCTTTTCGTGTCTTGGGTAATTTAGTAACAAAGTCCATTGTTATCAATTTCCACTTCCATAATGGCATCTCTAGTTGCTATGCAATAAACCTGAGGGTTTTTGATGTTCAGCTTTAACCTGTGAACAGGTTAGACACTTGGCAACATAGGTTGTTATATCCTTTTTCATTCTTATCCACCAGAAATTCTTTCTTAAGTCTTGATACATTTTATCATTACCAGTATGTATCGTATATTTAGACTTATGGGCTTCTTCTAAAATTCGTTTGCGTAGGTTTCCTTGTTTGGGTATCCAGATTCTTTTCTTATGGAATCTCCAAATTCCATTTGTTCCTTGTTCTAATTCCTTAACCATTCCTTTTAATCCTTCAGTATCGTCCTTGATTACTGTTTCTTGTATCTCTCTAATTTGCTCATTTAAATCTATCTGCATATTTAGCTTGAGAGAACGTACTCGTCTTGGCTTTTCATGATACTTTCGACTTAAAGCATCAGCTACTACATTAGCCTTTCCTGTATGATGCTGGATATCACAATCATAATCACTAAGAATCTCCATCCAGCGTCTCTGTCTCATATTTAACTCCTTTTTGCCCAAAAACATATCTTAGACTCTTATGATCGGTGAAAACAATAAACTTGCTACCGTAAAGATAGTGTCTCCAAATCTTAAGGGCAAAAATTATGGCTCCTATCTCTAGATCATGGGTTGTATAATTCTCTTCATGATTCTTAAGTTGTCTAGAGGCATAGGCTATAACCTTTTGACGTTGCATCAACATACATCCATAACCTAACTTAGAAGCGTCACAATAGACTATCAAGTCTTCAGTTCGTTCTGGTAACGCTAGTATATGTGTGTTGGTTAACTTTTTGCTTCAGAATCCTAAAAGCTTCCTCCTGTCTTGGTCCCCATTCAAACTTAACTGATTTGCAGGTCAATTTGGTTAAGGGAATGGCTATTCTAGAAAATTCTTGAATAAAACGTCTATAATATCCTGCTAGTCCAAGAAAACTTCTCACCTCCGTCGGTGATTCAAGGACTTTCCACTTAATAATCGCTTCGATTTTTGTGGGATCTACATGAAAACTTCTTACCTCCGTCGGTGATTCAGGGACTTTCCACTTAAAAACCCCAACATACCGACAGTAATTGTAGAATACATAGACTCAATCACTGTTATCATAATTTAAAACATTTGAGGTTTTGGTAAAATAGTGTGGTAGAAAAAGAGAATGACTCACTTTGCTGACTTAGATAATACTACTGCTTCCTGGTGACTTCTTGGTTATAATCTATTAAAATTAAACAATGCACACGTGTTAGTAAGATAACCCAATTTACATTAGCTATACCACATTACCACCGAGACAGAACTCCAACGAACTGAGTTAGGCAGAGCCTCGACATGCGTTACGGAGTCCTAGATCAATCGGGTAGAGTAACCAATACGTAACCGAGGGTTATAATACTTACAACGAGGCAGAGCTTCGCTTTTTTAGGGCATATTATTCCCGAGAGTTTTGCCTGTTAGAGAATTTGAGAGAGAAAAAGAAAATGAACGATGAAGAATGAGGCATCGGCCTCCTTTTATAGGGCTGACATAGGGCGACTCGCGCCCCGCGACCCACTTGGGTCTTCCCTTCGCGGCCCACGAGAACGCTAGGCTAGGGCCTAGGCTTGGTGAGTCAACCCGGTAGACTTCACACGCATGGGGACACGTGGCAGCCGGAGGGCTCGCCTAGTGTCATCCCGTCGCGCCTCGCGAACCGACCAGCAAATCTGATCGCGGCCGTAATTATTTGTTTTTATTAATATAAACGTTATTTAGGGCCATTTCTCATATACAAGGTATATTTTAGGACATTTTAGGGTGTTTTAAGGGTTTTAGGAGGGCTGTTATAATGAACATGTTCAGCCCGTCAATTCCAGTTTTAAGGTCGGTTCGCAACCGAAAGTCGAGCAGTTTGACTTCTGCTTTGACTTTCGATTCTGACCCGATTTGACTTTTGATTCTGACCCGATTTAGCTTACTACATGATCATAGTCAGATTCTGAGTTTATATGCAAGTTTTTATATTTTGCCAACTTTGACCAAAATGCTCTTTTTGCAATAAAGAAGGTTTTAATCAAAAAAAAAAGTCTTGCAAATGATTTACCTACTGATATGTTAATATAATTAACATATTTTGTTATTATGATTCTGTTCATAACCTGAGTTTTGATTAAAGTTCGTAAATTATGTTATTTAATGACGAAAACGCCCTTTTGGCGCGTAGCATGGTTTTAAACCATAACTATTAATCAAAACTTAATACCTACTGATACTATAACATATTCAAAATGTTTTCACAGTAGGTACTTGATCATAACTCATATTTTTTAATAAGTTCTCAAACTATGTATGTAATGACCAAAATGCCCCTACGGTGTACAGATTGCTCTTAAATCATAAAACCCATACATGTTAGATTACTTACTGATATTATATCATAAATAAATTATTTTTACAGAATGAACATGTTCATAATATCAGTTTATATGCAAGTTCTTATATTACGTTGCATAATGACAAAAATGCTCTTATGAGGCATAGTTTGATTTTAAAACCTTAATGGTCATACAAGTTGATAACCTATTAATGTTACAACTTATTTAAAATATAATTGCATATAGAACTTGTTCATGACTCATCCGGTTACCTGATATCGCTTATACGCGTACGGTTAAGCTTATGTAACTAGTTTGCGTAAGTTTACCGAAACGGGTCAAACCTTATCATCTTTACTTCAAATTCCAGAATGTATATTGTTTACCCATATTATACAAGTCTTAGTACTTGTTGGGTTAAACTACATTCTATTTCGGTCATCGCTTAATCAAGCGTATCGTACTGTTTTCGATATTTTAAGTTAATCGATCCAAGTCTACGACTTGAATAGGACCCTTTGACATTCTAGTTGGGTATTTATACCATCATTCCACACTAGGGCCTTCCGGTAAATTGCACCTACCTTAGTTAATTAATTAACGGCTGAGCTATTTATAATTCTTGCATATTAAGACAAGTTTTAGCCCAGGTAAATACTCTTAACTCATTTTCCCTATACAGGCTTGGGATACGGTAAATTATTACCGCTTGGTCGGGTATATGTCGGATTGTGACTACAAAATCTCCATGACTCGTTTTAATCTGTTTTGTCTGATAACTTAAACATTGGGGGTTAACGCGACGTGTCCTGGATATCATTGACTCATTTAAGTTGCTAATGGCCACGATCGAGCACAGGGTGTAGGCATACACCTGACATATGCTAATGCTATTATAAAATGTTTTTCTTACCCACTAGTTGGGGATAACTCCGTTGTGGGTTTAAGTGGCGTGTCGGTTAATCATGTCTCGGTGTTTAGTACAGGGCCCCATATGTATTGACATGCATGTAAAACTGTATACAATATCGTTTTGAGTTATCCCTAGTTATTTATAAAATCATGGGCATTGTGCACTTAGAATGATTTTGAAAATGTTTTCAAAATGAGTCAGTTGATTGTATTTACTAGTGTAAACTGACGTATTTTTCAAAAGACTAAGTTACAGGTGCAAGGATACGTAAATAGGCTGGAAGTTGCTCGGTAATGCTAGATAAGGAATTTGCAACTCCTTTGCATAGAGCCTAGTAGTCTGTTGATCTCCCTTTTATACATTTTACGATCTGCCTGTGGATCTTTATTACAAACCGTTTGTAGGTTATTATTTTGAACATTTAGACACTTAAGTTTGTAATAATTTTTTAAACTCCAAGACTTCTGCTGGGCTATCTGTGTTTGTGTCTATGATGATACCAATCTTACATCACGATACTCCCCACCGGGGCCCATCGGGATTTGGTTGGAAATACGGGGTGTGACAGAGAGAGTGTGTGATTCTAATGGGCACGTTAGGACCCTTGAAAACACATGAAAACTTAGTGTCCAACCGAGTATTTAGACAAGATATATTTTCGTGTACATATAATTTTATACTTAAACTCCGAATCCAAATCTTCCACAAAATCTGAATACTCACACACCTTCGTTTCCCCATGTAGGGTAAACTCGGTGTTTCCATCTCCAACAACTTATCAACTACGTGGTTTATCTCAGAAAGCTTGCAAAACCGTGAGTGTACATGACCCCTTTTAAATTTCCGTCACTTTGGGTGCAATACGTATACACTATGAAAATCACTCAATCACATACTTTATACTTAAACACAAACTAACAATCCAATATACATGCTTAATACGGTATGCTTGAATTCGTGTATGCTAGACTATGCTTTTGCTTTATACTTGTCATTAACTTCGTACAAGCATCCCTTAACATGTATAGCGCTATAGGAGTAACGCATCGCCCGTATTCTTGAGGTCATGTTAAGTTAATCATAACGGTCTTATCGTTGCTACGACAAGATTACGCTAGCGGGAATCCTTGGGTTGACATTTATAGTTGCATGCTAGTATTATACGTTAATTCTAGATAACAATTATGCCATGTGGATTCGTTTAAACTTTGATACTTATGCTAGTACTTAAACTTGCATGCTCGCCAATACTTTTTGTATTGAACTATACTTTAATACATGTTGCAGGAATTTGATGACGATGATGATGAACATAATCTAGTAGGATGAACTAGAAACCCATTTCTAATTTAGAACTTATGTTATTTTTTGTTCCTTTGCTTATGTTGTTGTACTTTGCTTCCAAACGATGTATTTGATTTAGCAATGAAATGAAATATCGTTATTTAAATACTTGTCACAAATAGTGTTATGAAGTCTTTTGCAATCTCATTTTCGTCTCACTCCGATGTTTCTGCCATCGGTTGGGGTGTGACATAACTCATAACCATATGTATATATAATCAAAACTGTACCAATCATAACTTCAAACCATATGAAGTAGATGTAATTCAGTGTGTAATCCAATGTATACATAACAATTTTTTTTCAAACCTAAACTGTCTAGACACACTATCTTTGGAGCTTATGCAAACCAAATCTAATGGATTACAGTATCTTTGGAGCTCATGCAAACCAAATGAAACTTTATGAATATTAACTTGAAACCAAATTCAAATTAAGACTGTCCAAACACACTTAACAAGATTATTACAGATCAAAGGTGGTTACTCTAACACGTATTAACCATAATCAAACAAACTTAACCATAACGGTCCATTCATCAAATATAGTACCATTGTTAATTATGCATACCATTGTTAGTTATACAAAAAATGATCCCTAATCACATGCATAACATATGTAGCTTAGTCATAGTTGAAAGTGCTTGTTGAATCAAACGGGTCGAAAGCTAGAAAGTTTGGTGTTGGGATGCGATTTTGGATGTCGGGGTATGGGGGTTAGTGTTAGAATGGTTTAAGGGCTTGGAATAATGTTATTTTATGATTTGAGACTTTCGGGACGCGTGGACGGGGTCAAAACGCGTAAAAGAACGAAATCCGGGCATTAGTGCTGCAGACGAAGTCGTCGTCGCCTAGAACCAAAGTCGCCGACGCACTAACATGCTGTCTACGAGCTCAGCGTCGACACCTAATGAGTCGTTGCCGCCGCCTAAGGTCGTCGCTGGCGCATATCTTACCCCGGTCTTCTTTTGTTCGCATTTTTAATGTTCCAGACCCCCGTAGACCCAGTCCCACGCCCTATTAAGCTTCCATAATGTGCCACAACCTTACAAAAATGGTTGTGTGTGGTATGGGTGAGTATGGAACTCGTTTTTAACCTCCCGAAATGTAATCCAAGCTTACCAAGGTTATGAGATATGGGTAAGAATTGTCACACCCCAACCGATTGGCAGAAACATCAGAGTGAGACGAAAACGAGATTGCAAGAGACTTCATAACGACTATTTGTGACAAGTATTTAATAAGTAAAATTTCATTTCATTTCTAAATCGAAATACAATGTTTGGAAGCAAAGTACAACATCTTGAACAAGAAACAAAGTACAATACATAAACAACATTTAAAGTGTGTTTCTAGTCGTCCTACTAGTTTTCTTTCAACGTATCATCATTAAGATCTTACAATGCATATTAAAGTACATGTCAACACATAAAGTATTGGTAAGCATACAAGTTTGAATTACTAGCACAAGTATAAAATGGTTTAAACGAATCAACATGGCATAATCGTAAACTAAGACATATCATTACAACACCAGTATGTATCTCATAATTGTCAACCCAAAGATTCCCACTAGCGTAATCTTGTCGTCGCAATGACAAGACCGTTTTTGTATGACTTAACATGACCTCAAGAATACGGGCGGTGTGTTACTCCTATAGCTAGGGATGAGCTCGGTACCGACCGGTATCGGAACCGAAAATACCGGTACCGAAAATCCCCAAAACTAGGTACCGGTACCGAATATACCCGGTACGGTACGGTACGGTACCGGTATTTGAGGGTAAAAACTGGTAAATACCGGTACCGAACCGGTACCGAAAATGTCAAAAGTCGGTACCAAATCGGTATCGAAAATGTACCCGGTTCGGTAAATTCGGTACCGGTACCGGGTACCATTTTCTCATCCCTACCTATAGCGTTATACATGTTAAGGGAGATTTGTACGAAGTTAATGACAAAGTATAGTGCAAGTAAGGATTCTAGCATGTATGAATTTCTAAGCATCACGTATTAAGCATGTATAATGGATTGTTTGTTTGTGTCAAGCGTGTTTGCATGTGATTGTGTGAGTTTAATAAGTCATAAGTATTGCACCCAAAAGTGTCGAAAAATAAAAAGGGGGGGGGGGTCATGTACACTCATGATTTCCTAATCTTCCAAAGTAAACGTGAGTTGATGAGTAATTGAGGGTGGGCACCAAAGTTACCCTACATCTGGGAAACGAAGGCATATGAGTATATGGAGTTCGTAGAGAGCTTAGAATCGGAATTAGTATAGGAAGTATACGTGCACGAAAGTATATCTTGTCTAGATATTCATTTAGACACTTAAGTTTTCATGTGTTTTCATGGGTCCTAACTTTCCCATTAGAATCGCAAACAAGGAGTCTAGAAACGAAGATAATCTAACCAAAGTCCTTGACATCTAACCATAATCCGGTTAGTATCAAGAATTCAGTTATTAGGTATATATTATATATTATATAGTATAAGTTATAATTTCATCCGTTATGTATTATCATGTAAGTCAAGCATGGAGGTAGGATGATTTTCATCAATTAAACCTCATTGTATGATTCACCAAAGTACAAACTCATCAACTTAAGAAGTAAACAAACAACCCCTAAGACTCAGTATAATGCTTAACCATTCAGAGGTAAATGTCTGAATCATTCAGACATCTGCTCGTGAAACAAACAGTCTGAACCATTAGGTGCTGAACCAGTAAGAGGTCTGAATCATTAAGAGCCTCATTAAGAGGTAAACAAACAATCCCTAAGACTAGTTTTTAACTATATAACTAAAACAACCAAGTGAGCAAACTAGATGCGCACGTGATGTAGCCTTGTCACTTTATGGAAGTTGTTTTTGTACCAAAACATAGAAGTGAGGTAGTGAAACAAGTTTGGAGAGCCAAGGCTTGCATAGTTCACAAATTACTCATACACAAGTCTTCCAACATTGAAGGTTGGAAGCTTGGATTGTTTCAACACTTAGAACATTTTGGGCAGAATTTTAAAGAGATTTTGAACCTTATTTCTTGGTGGAAATCAACCACAACACAAACCCACAACAATAAGCTTAGTTGGGAGCAT